>BQNB010034504.1:0-51559 GCA_026074375.1 Tanacetum coccineum
TCAATAACAAGAGTATTCAATGTATTCAAGTAAAAGAGAACTCCATATATTCAATTAACAATGTGTAAACTAATTTAAAGAATTTGTTAAGCAAAATGAAAAGTAAATTTAAAACAAAAGTTTTCAAACACCAATCAATGTCATATTTCTCTTTTCCTTTGAATTTAACGAACAAGTTTTTTTGGTATGCAAATTATTCTTTTTCGACAATGTTTGACATTTCTTTTCCGGATCCACTTTAACTTCAAGTGTTTTTTCTTTCATTCTTCCATCATCTTCCTTTGACACCACCTTTGTCTCGAACCCGTGATGGATTTTACATACAAATTCTTCAAGTTCTGCAAATACAACACATAGTACCATATAACAACATAGGAAATAAAAAATAATTTTCATATTTGTTTTATGCATAAATCACATGTGTTTTGCACAAATCACATGTGATTTATGCAAATCACATGTGATTAATGTAAATCACATGTGATTTATGCAAATCACATGTGATTGATTAATTTTATAAAATAACAAAAACAAAACAAAATCATGTGTGATTTTACCGAGCAATTGCATTTACATTATCTTCTTGAGTAACTGAATCACGTGTGATTTAGGATAATCAAACAACTGAATCACATGTAATTTACTCCCGCATAGATCAAAATTCATTCAAATTTGGTTCAGTCTATAACAACAAAGAGCAAATCACATGTGATTTACATTTTCTCATAACAAAACACTGCAACACCACAATCACGTGTGATTTTCCCTTTTCTATATCAAAATAGTCATATTTGATTCACTTTACAACAAAAAGGAGCAAATCATACGTGATTGGCATTTTTTCATAACTATTCACTACAATAGCATAATCATGTGTGATTTGCTCCTTTCTATATCAAAGCAGTCTCATATTTAGTTTACAACAACAAAGAGAAAATCACACGTGATTTACAATTTTTCATAACAAAACACTACACCAATGAAATCACGTATGATTTAACTTGTAATTTTTTCTACAAAAACTTCTAGATCTGCAACTTCTGGTAAATCATCTTCTAGATCTAGTTCAAGCACATCTTCTAATTCAACAACTTGTTTTTGCAGATCGATTTGTTTTTGTACGATTAATTGATTTTTAACCATTTTTAACAAATCACGGATCTTAATTTTAGGTAATTCGGCGATGATGTGTGCAATTTCCGGTAATCAAAAATGAGTTTTATGTTTTTCCGATGATCTATTTGTATTTTTCGGCAATTGACGGTGGGTTTTATGAAGATCGGTTATTTACGGAGGTTTACGGCGATTTAGCTTGATGGATGATGATTTTTTTTAATGATTTAGAGTAATTGAATGAAGTCTGGTGGTGGTTGTTATGTTTTTCGGCGAGTGGATTTGTTAGTCGGGTGTGTGTTTTTTTGAGGAGAGAGAAACTGAAAAATTAAATGAGGGGTAGGTGATTTTTTTTAGGTTTTATATATGGTTGGGGGGTTTTAATATTAGCCATTAGATGGAGATTAAATCAAAGGCCAAGATCACTTGTTTTGTTCTTTATTTAGAATGTGTTCTATGGGGATCTCACCTCACTTTTATCATTATATTATACAATATACTAAAAGTGGTGATAGTACATGATAAAATAATGCATTTTTACGTTGGGTTCCTTTTGGCCTAGTTTTATGGTCCAACCTCCTTCTCTTCTCAATTTTTATGTCCGACTTTTTTCTTTGGATACACTTTGCCACCGAACACATGTCTCTCTTCTCTAATTCCTCTAATACGTGTGTCTCAATCTTACTTCACCATATCAAAAAAAGTTATTTTCATTCATTATCTTGAGTTCCTAAGGGATCCACAAACCCAAAACTGAAAACTGAAAAAGAACAAAATATTTGAGGGTTTTTCATGTTTTCACGATGAGGAAGAAGATGGGAATCAGTACAAAATAAAATAAAACCCAAAAATAAGCTATCAAACTCTTTGTACAAAAGTCACTCTTATTTCTTTCAAGTTTGACAATTTTACGTCTATTAGAATTTATAAAGATGAATAGGTATCTATTGTAATTTGCAAAATCTTAGTTTTTTTTAGATTTAGGGTTTTGGCTTTTGATGATATTGGTATTTTTAGATAGCTTTATGATAAATTTCCAATTTTGAGTGAACTCTTATGTTTTTGGTTTTTTTCCTTTTGATTTTAGGAATCTTGAATTTAATTAACACTGACGTCGATGCAACTCCATAAGCAGTCGCAACAGGCGCGGAGAAAAGAGATTGATTGGTGTAATGTAAGTTACTTATTTATATTAATACGTATGAAGAGTTACTTAATTTTTAGGATATTTTTTGTTGGTTTTTAATTTAGTTAACCGGCTTGTGAGGTTGGTCATGTGTGTTAAGTGTTTGATGAAATGGTTAGTGACCCGGTGATTGAGGAGTTTAGTTTGAACATATCTCGATTGATGATGTGTTTTTAGTTTGATGTGTTATTAGTAGGTTGTTAAGATAGTAATGTACTAATGTTACTGGTCTCGAACTTTCTTGGGTGACGCGAACACTTCAGACTGCTTATTTTAAGTTAAAAAGAAAAAAGGTAGGCAGTTGAGCGAGCACAAAAACAAGCAATCCCGAATGTTTAGCGGTAAAAAAGAGACTTGTGTGTTTTATATCTAGATAGTACTAGGGGTTTTCGGAAACTCATAAACCAACAGAATGTTTAAGAATCCTCTTCCTCATACGGTTTAGAGATATAATGCATAAAACAAACCAAACGCTACCTAAAGGTGATATTGTTCGAGTGTCACAATCTTTTGTTGGTATTTTTGATTTGACACCATGTTTTAGTGGATTAGATGTTTGCCTATATGTTCTTACTCCATATGAAACTAAAGAATGGTGCAAATGCTTTGTGAATATTACAATCATGTACTTTTATGTGTATCATAAATTATTTACTACACTGATGTTAACATAAAGAAGTTTTTTAAACATTATGCAATTCAATGGTTTGCCACATTGTCCCATTTTCAGTGACCATCTACCCATATATGTAATGCCATCTATCATTCATCCTTAATTTAAAGTTAGACAATAATATTTCCAGTAATGTAAAGACGACCTCAAAGCAGCCCAATCTATGCGAAAGGCGGAAGGCATGGAGTTTCGAGAAATTGACAAGGCAAGTAGCATAGGAAGAGTAATGCTTTATTATGCTATTTGAAGAAAGGCAAAAGTAAGATGCCCTTTATGTCAGTTATAGGTTAGGCTTAGTATTTACATTATATCTAGCATTGAATTGAATGATTTATATCTAATATATTCTATTAGTTATTGAACCAAGATATATTGGTTATTCGGTATTTCGGCAGCTACATTGCATTTTCGTATACGATATCAAATTTTTTGATGTATACAAAATAGGTTGGCTATAAACATTTTATTTTAGATGGATAGAGAAGCTTTACAGTTCTCCCAACCACTTATTGTGCCATTTATGAAGACACTTATATGTTGCGGTAACATGTTAACCCCCGCCGTAACGCGCGGGCCATTTTTCAACTCTTAGATAATCAAGGGGTTAACATCACTGCTGCAAACATCACATAACTTATCTGCTGCAAGGAGTAAATATATTTTACTTTTACACTTAGTACTCTCTAGGCATTATCACTTTACACTAATGACCCTTCATTCATGCCTCGTGATTATGCCATTGTCGGGGTGTGACATCACCATTAAGGTCAAGTGAGTCCACAAGTTTTAAGAAATCCTTAAGGTGTTGATTTAGATCCTCGGACCGAAGTCCGTAGAATAAGCATCTATTTTACACCAGTTGGATGGTGTCAGATCGAAAAGGCACCACATTGTTCCCATTAGGGACCTCAATGGTGTTTCGGTAGCCCTCGTGGCTAGGTTTGGAATAATCTCCTAAGGTACGTCGCATATTTTCGTTTTCCATGGAGGTTAACGAAAAGATTTACAAAACAAAGGGCACAAAGAAAAAATAGACTACAAGAAAGCTAATGATAAGAAAATAAAACCTCACTCGAAAGGATTCAAGCGAGTAGACATAATCTAAATAAAATCCGAAACCTATACTATTCCCCGACAACGGTGCCGAAAACTTTAGTGAGGTTGTGAAACTCCACTAAGTTTTACAACTCCCTAGGCAGTGTACCTAACCGTTGTAGTGTAGAATAGGTAAGACTCAGGGGTTGTTATCGTTCTCTAGGAGAATAGCCTATGAAGGTCCGAACTAAATGTAACTCAGGTCTACAGGATTGAAAGAAGAATATTTTTGTATTTTTATATTTTAATGAAAGCAGATAAAATCTGGGGTTTGAAGAAGGTTTGTTTTAAACTAATTATCTAATAATTAAACTAAATCTAATGTGGAGAATTCGTATGATAAAAAATTAATCATGCATGATCCTTAGTATGCTTCTCCTAACTCTATTGCCTTGTCACACTTGAGATGTATGTGTAAGTATTTTCGAGAAGCATGACGAATTACACGAAAAAAATGTCTACGTGACACCTCGGTAGAGAGACACATAAGTAAGGTAGTATGAAGACTGTTACAAGGCCACTAGGTAGATAGACCCGCATTAAAATACTTAAAAATGGGTCATTAATAGATGGGTAAGGTAGTATGAAGACTATTACCGATGAAATCCTTTCTACACAGTCATGCCGCTCTAGATCTTTGATACACTTAAGTAACTATGGTTCTAGAGTCTAAACATGCACATACATCAATCAAGAAGCAATATTATTAGGATCTACATACTACTTCACATGCAATCATAAGCAAACACTAATGAGATCTAGCCTAACATTTTAAATATAAGAAAAGAACAATAACCAATCAAACAATAAGACATATTGAAAATTAAAAGATAAAAGAACTTCAATATATTAAAACAAGCGATTTGGGGAAGGTACAAAAGGGTTGGGAAACTCTAAAATACTCCCAAAGTCAGCTACAAATCATTCTCTACCAAACTCCACTCCTAATATGCTATATGAAAACCTAAATTCGAGTTTGTATATATAAGAAAATAATCGCGACGGCGTCGCAAGAAATCCTGACGTCGTCGCGCCGTCGAATCTTCTAGGGTTTCTTTATGACGGATACAGTCCAAACGCCGTCACAATTTTCTTGACGCGGTCTCTAGCAGATCTAGACGGTGTTGCAAGCTTTCCTAATGCCGTCTCCACCATCTGTGATTTATTCTTCAAGCCTTCTTTTGGTGTAAAGTCGTACTCTTGTCCCGTTTCTTCCAAAATAGAGTCCAAGTCACGTGTATTTCCTCCAAATGTCTTCCAAGTGCTAAAAATGCAAAAAGAAATGATTCAGCACATATTTTAAGCATTTTTTCATGATTATAGGGGTCAAATGACCCTGCAAAAGTGTATAAAATTACACCTCATCAAATACCCCTACACTTGGGATTTGCTTGTCCTCAAGCAAATGAGATTTTCTACCTAGACAATAGCAATATTGGGGGCATTTAACTTAATCTTTAAAGCTATTTATGGCACATCCAAATAGAACTCGTAACTAGAAGCACATAAAATACACAATAGCACCTCACACTAAGTGTTTGGATTCTCTCTTTCTCTCGGGTGTATAATGAATTATAACAATATGGGAAACTAAAAATTTAACATTCATTACCTGTCATAGCATACAAATTACCATATGCTTGATAAAGGATCAAACCTCCACCGCTAGGCGTAAGTACTAAAAGTTACTATCAAAGAGGTCTTTAAAGGGTTGTGGGGTGTAGGTGTAATATGATAAACATGGAAACGGAAATGGATGGGAAATATTTGGGGAGTGACTTTTTAGGTGAATTTTGGGGTGAAGTGGTGAGCTAATTATTTATAAGAATACACGCTGATTTGGTTGCTAAGCTAAAGACTCGGCCACTTGGACAAAGATATACAAACTCTACATAACTTTACATCAAACTCTTTCTTTTTCTTTTCTCTTTTTTTTCATAACATCACTTGGGGTTTATAGATACACCCCTACACTCGAGCTTTTACATACTCGATACATGAACTAATCTAATGACTCAAATTGAGGTGGATCAAAATAACATGGAGATTATCCAACAAACATATGGGGGTATAGACTTAACTTTTCTTTCCCATTCTTCCGCAAAATAAACACTACTATAAATCCCAATCGTCCCAAAATTGTATTTACAAGGATAAAGACTTAGCAACCGTGTACTCAAATAATTAACTTGGGTTAAACAATAATGTACTAAAAACGAGTACATACAAGGTAGGCTAAGGCGATTTGGGTGTATCAATTGGTTTAAGGGATAAACAATGCTCTTCATTAACAATCCGGAGTCTACCGGAAAATTATGAGAACCGTAAAAAGGAAAGGCTCAGAGGGTTTCACTAGGGGAATCATGCACTAAAAATGAGTGCATGACAAAGGTGTGGGATAGTTATATAGTCGAGATAACCATAGTAACAATTACAGGTTTTAAAACATGGGTTAATCCTAGTGCCTTTTATCATTTAACAAATCCTAATACCCACTAAATGGTCTCGGGATGCATCACTAAAACAAGTTCTAAAATTTAATACACTACTGGTACACTCTCATATAGTTTAAAACCGATACTAATGCTCCAGAAAAGGTGACAAAACCACATATACACATCCATAACGATGGAATAGATACATATGATTGCTCGGTCCTTAACTCGAGAAAGTTAAATGGATAAATTATCTTAGGTATCAAAAATGGATACCCGAATTCCTAAAGATCTAGGGGTGAACCTCACAATTTGGGTGTGGAATTTTTTTGAGTGGTAGGGTTTTTGTGCTAGTCATCGAATTTCCTATCCAATGAGACGCTACTAGTACTTAGTTTTACCGGTATGTGCCATAAAAATTTTAAATTTGGGTCAAAATTACCTTCTACGCTATGTTTCGACATATTACTCATCATTTTAGGGACAAAGCAAAGACAAATGAAAGAATAGTTTTTAAGGATTTTATTCCCCCTACACTTATTATGAACATTGTCCCTAATGTTCTACAAAGTACCCGTAAACGAATAAAGGGAAAAGAAAAGAGAGCGAAAGAAACTAGTACTCCCCTGGTTTTACTCAATGAAGGAGAAGAAACAAATGATTCCGGCTAAATCGTCATCAAAGAATCGTCCACATGAAACTCCTAAGAACTCCCGGGCTTCTCCTCATCAAATATAACCTGCAAATCAAAGACAAGAAACAACTATACCTAAAATCGGCGGAATGATATATATACAACTATATGATTTAGGGTTTCTTTTTTTTGGGTAAAGGGTTTCCCCGGTAAATTATATTACACCAAAAAACGTTTAGGTACAAAGGATAAGGGTGAAGTCCCTTATTAGAGTCCATTTAAGGACACTCACAAGCTTTTAAAAAGCTACTAACCAAACCACTACATAAGAATGACAAACCATTCTTATGACTACCAAAGAAAGGAACAATAACATCCTAACTCGACTATTAATACTAAAATCATAATGATAGACTGTAGTCAAGCCAAGCTCTCTTCTCTTCCACCACATCCACCAGGATGGCTACTTCAGCTCCAAATATAGACACATTATAGATAAACACATGTAGCATCATTATCCAGGCAACAAGTACATCAACATTATGTTTCAAACCATGAAACATGTCAACTAGATCAATAGAATTTGAGACCATAGCACCAAGGGACGAGACCAAATCCATTAAACCCACTCTATGCACATTGTTAACAGGCCAGTAAGAGATATTGGTTTTAGGTTACAATAACTCTCCACCATTAATATGACTAGATTTAGCATTCTTTCCATGATCCCTTAGCATAGCCGCAACAAACACCAGATCAAGACCACCACAATCATTTCTCTAGTACCCATACAAGCGCAACCAGAACACATTCATACAGCATCACATACCAGACAACCATTTAGACCAGAATAAGATCAAAGATCCATATATTTTGGTCAGGTATAGCAACATGTACATTAGATTGGAGGACACATGACCTGTTCACAACCACCATCAACCCAAGATACTTCCCATCAATAGCAATCCCATGTATAACACCCAACGTTCAATCCCCAGACCCATTTAGGATAGGTATAACAGAAATACGTTAGGATTAACAGCCATTAAATGACTCATGACTTATGCACCACCACCTGCAACCCAGGATACATCCACAACAGCAGCATTCTTCATGGCAACAAACCCACAAAACAACATCTACTAACAGCCAACACAAGGCTGCCACAAAAATCAAGCCCTAAACGGCGGAAAGATAAACCCTAAAATATTAGGGTTTTCAGCTTCGATCAATTCCCAAGCCTAATCACCTACTATACTGATAACAATGAGTCATAAGGATGGTAAGAGAATGATTTAACATCGACCTCGTTCCATCACTCACGAGATAGACCTAAATCAGCACGAGATATAAAAGCGATGATTGCAACCATAAGATAACAACTCCGACACCATCACAAATCAACGCATAACAAAGATGAAGACCTAATAATGATAATCAGAACTAGGAAATCATCCAAACAAACATAGCCCAACAAAACCCTCAAAATAGTTCAAAACCCTAAAACCAAATAGATCGAATGAGTTAGGGTTTTTGACTCTACGAAAACAAATAAAGGATAGGATGAATGTGTTAATGTAATCGTGATTTTCTGCAGGTTTTAAGCAAGTTACAAATTCCGAAAATTATATAAAATTTTCAAAAATTAGAAAAATATGAATTTTTAGTGTAGTAGGGTGGTGACGCCGTCAGAAAAATCCTAACGCCGTCTCCACGTGCTGTAAAGATTTTTTTTTCTTTTCTTGAAAAGTTTTTGCACGCAAGTCCCATTAGTATTTCTTGAAAAAATATACTGCAAAAACCATGAAATTTATTAACACAATCATATGACTCAAACAAACACACAAGACGCGAATTAATCTAAATTATTTATCAAACTTGTTTGAAATGGTTCTTATAAACCGGATATTTTACCTTACACTTATTTTGTAAAATACATTTGATCGAGATTAAGACGAAGTTAAAATCAAAACAAAGCATGATCACAAAATTATTTTCAAACAATTAAAACAAATAATAAAGAATTAAAACACACATGAGACACCTAAGATGCAAGAAATTTAAATGATTGGGTTGCCTCCCAATAAGCACTTTTGTTATTAGAGAGTCTCTTAGCTAGACTCAGAGTCACTTTCTAGGAATCATGGAAATGATCCAAGTTGAGGATATCACTTGGATTCTCTTTTGGGGATAGTTTCCTAGTTGTCGGGATTGATTGAATGTCCTATCAAACTTTTCTCCATCAGGGTCAGTTAATTCAATCCTAATGTGTCATGCACCGTCTCCTCCCTTTGGTGGCTTATTCCAATCTATGTTATTTTCAACTAGACTTTCCGATTCCCACATGTTTCCTTTCAAGTTGATGGGTATAGCTCCTAAAAATTCTACCATCTACCTAAACACCAAAACATCCTTAAAGGGGTTTACCCCGTCATCCCTAGCCATGTCTCATTCCCCGTAGGCATAGTTATTCAGAAAGTCTCTTTTCGCATAGTATGGAGGTCAGGCACCTATTCCATCTTCACTAGTTTGTGGCTTGTATAATTCACGTTTTCCTATAGTGGTCCAATAAGGCATAGTTTCATCACCAAAATCTAGTTCCTTAACTCTAAATATCGACCTAGTGAGTCCTTCTCCTACCGCTATTTTGGCTTTCTTACAATCTATAATTGCACTAGCGGTTGCTAAAATTCATCTACCTACTAACAAGGGGTAAGTAGGTTCACTTTCCATGTCCACTACGTGAAATCCTCAAAAAAGTCTTAATTTTCCTACATGTACCTCTACGTTTTTCATGATTCCCACGGGATATGACTTAGTTCCATCCGCTAACCCTAAGACATCTTCGGTCTCTTCTAATAATCCTATATTAAGCTTTTTGAAGAGATTTAATGGAATTAAATTCACACGTGATCCTAAATCGGCTAAGGTATCAAAAGGCTTGGAGTCCCCTAGTCTACAAGGTATGATAAATAATTCAGGGTCTTTTATTTTTTCTGGCGCTATACTTTGAATGAATTCGAACCCGTTTTTGCCTAGTTCCAAACTTACTATATATTTATCTATCAGGGCGTCATAGATTAGAACATGAGCTAGAAATTCCAAAAGCGGTAAGTTAAGATGCAAATCCGCAAATTCATCTTTAAGAGATTCTTCAGGTTCTTTTGGTTGGTGTTTCAATCTCATTAACTGTTAAAGTGTTGACTTGTATTTGGTTTTTTTAAATGTTGGTAGTAGATTTAAAACACGTTTGGATAGCATTGACTGATTTGAAAGAATTAGAGGAACTTTTAGGATCCTCCATTGGGTAAGAATGAGCAGACGAGGTTGAGTTTAGATTTAACTTCGGGTTCTTTACCGTGTCACTTAGGAGGGCTCCCGTTATTCAGTCATTGAATGCCTTCAATAGAGTGTCTAATTTGTTGGTGATCTTGCTTTGATGTTGTTTGAAATCAGTTTCAAACCTAGTTATCTTAGCGTCTTGAGATGCCATGATGTTAGACATCAATCCTTCGAGTCTTGTTTGATTCAAATTTTGAGGATTGTTATTAAAGGATCAGTTTAAAAATGAACCGTTTGATTGAAAACGATTAGGTGGGTTTGAAAATTAGTTTGGAGAATTTTTAGGTTGTCTCCACCTAAGGTTTGGGTGACTTCTCCATGACGGATTATAGGTATCACTAAGGTTATTTTCCTCAGGCTTGAAAGTGTACCACTTACCTCCCGCTTCGTCGGTACGCAAGGATGCATAGTCAATAAAAGCTTGCTCGGGATTTTCCATACAATATTGAGTGTCGTGGAGACCACTGCAAATTTTGCATAAAGAAGTGATTTTGTTCACTTGAATGGGTTGGTTAGGAGCAAGATAAGCTTCCATCAAACGTTGGACTTGATTTTCGAGCTCGATGAGACAACGGTCGGATGTACTCGGGACATCTTGGGGCATAGAGATTGCCTTGACCGGTAATCTCTTGGGTCATTCCAAATTTCATTGTCATAAAGGGCGAGGTCCTCCAATAATGCCCAAGATTCTTTGTCGTTTTTATTACGTAAGTTACCACCAACCGCTTGATCAATGGTTCGTCTTGTGATGGGATTGACATGGTCATAAAAGATTTGAATTTGGAGCCAAATATCAATGCCATGATGAGGGAATTTTTGGAGTAAGTCCTTAAAATGAGTCCATGCTTCAGAGAGAGATTCACCTCGGTGTTGTTAGAACATTAAGATGTCGTTACGAAGTTTAGAAGTCCTTCCCAGTGGAAATAATTGAGCAAGGAAACGATTAGTGAGATCTTCCCAAGTGGAGATGGATCCCGCGTGGAGACGCTTAAGCCAATTGCTAGCTTGATCTCGAAGGGAGAATTGAAATAAACGCAGGTGCGTCCTTTCCTTATTATCACCTGTAACCCTTGCGGATTTGCTAATTTATAATATTCTATTTTAGTCTTTTGACTTTTACCATTTTCTATTCTTGTCAGATCGATTTTCGGGATTTTTAGTAATCAGTTATTATCTATTTAATCATTAGTGTTAATATTCTCTTTAATGATCTCATTATAGATGATTATATTCATAATTGATCAATCTCTGAGAGATTTTCTCGCAAACGGCTTAAAATCTCAAGCAACGCGTCCTGATACGTCCATTAATGTCCATGTCCAAACTAAGACAATTTAACCTTAAAACCTATGGTGTAAATAGTCAAAGTTTATGTAAAAACATTTTTTACATTTGTTAAAAATACTAGGAAACCTCAGGTCACATTTTAAATCATGAGATTTAACCATTTAAGGACCCGACAAGTGAAAAACGCAACTAGGATCCCCTTTGGATTCCTAGCCTCGGTCAAGCCCTACAAGGGACAACAAGGCTACATTTTAGCAACCATATCCCAAGTGGTACCACCCCAAGTTGTCTTATGTATAATAAATTCTCACACATATCTCATTTCATTCCAAACACACACAAAACTTCTCCTTCCTTTCTTTCTTGTCTCGCCCAAAAACACACACCATACACACACTTTTATTTTTATTTTTGATCAAGAAACATAAGAGTTTGAGTGCTTCCGGGTTGATTCCAGTAGACATGGGTTCATTAAAACAACGTTTGGGTTGTCTGTTTAGTGTATAATCTCATTTTCAAAACCCTCTTTGTAAGTCATCTATTTCTTAAATATTCTTGTACTTTTAGTAATGTTATGATGCATAGATAATAGTTATACGGTGGTTGTTAAAAATCGAAAGCTAAAAGTTTTGAAATAAATACTAAGGGGTGTTTGTTTGGTTCAACGTGGGTAAAAAGGGAACAAGGAAAGACCATTTTATTATTTTGGATGTGATAGTTTAATAACATTTATATACTAAGTAGCTTAATTATCATTTAGCTTAAGAATAAGCTTTCGAAAAGCTTACTATAGCTTATTCGGGACTTATTTAGTTTCGACTAAAAGGGGATTGTAAGAAAAGTTATTTTGGTTATTACCTATACTTGTCATATTTTTATAGCTTACTATGGTAACTAATAGCATATTTAGCTTATTTATAAACTTCGAATAGCTTGTTTTGGAGCCAATATGCTCACGGCATGAAGAGGGAAGACCAATGGGGTACTTTTGGTCATTTACCTCTTTCGTCATATTTTTGTAGCTTGTGGTTGTAGCTTATTTTGGTAACTACAAGCACTTATAGCTTATTTGCGTATTTTCGAAACTAGTATGTCTTGTTTTGGGCTTATAAAACCCACGACCCAATAAGGCCCAATAAGCCATGGCTTATTATGGACCTTATTGTGGTCTGGCTTATTTTTATGGCTTTTGGTTATAGCTTATTTTGATATTTAAGAACTTGCGTAGCTTAACGGCTTAATAATAAGCTACGGATAACTTATTATGGGCTTAAAAGGCCATGACCCAATAAGTTAAGCCCAAACCATGACTTAGTCTTGGTCCGTGAGCTTTGGATTCGTTTGTGAATTTTTCGTTGGACTTATTTTCCTAAATGGGCTTTATAATGGGCCTAAAATGGATTTTTTTAACTAATAAACCATATTTTAGATTACTAATGGGCCTCAAGGCCCAATAAGCTAAAACTAGTTATTTTGAAGGCTAATAGCGGGCTTTCGATACCGATTTATACATACATATATATTTGGATAGTTATATAATATATATATATATATATATATATATATATATATATATATATATATATATATATATATATATATATATATATATATATATATATATATATTTGAATAATCAAATGGTCATTGGAAGGAAATGCGTCTTAAAAAATAACACGAAATGCAGATTTTGGTCGTTTTGTCAGAATTGATTTATTTAAGAGAAAGTGTTGAAAAATAAGGTTTAAAAACCATGGAAACATTTTATAAACGAACAAGTCATGACGAAATTTCATAACAATATTATACTTAGAATATTTTACAAAAAAATATAATTTTTTAGAAGTCCGACAAAAGGACAAAATAAATAAAATATTATTATTTTAATAAACCGACTAAAAGACGAAAATATATTTTATAAGTTTATAAATTATAAAACATCTATTAATGATTTAACGTAACTAAAACATGTCACTTTTCACAAATTATGCAATTAAACTAGGCAACTTACGACTACCTGATAGATTACCGAAACATATCTATTAATAACTATTATCTAAGTCTAGATATTTTTCTCGTCTAATTTCCTAAATACTATAAGTGTATATTATATAACATACATACTTTGACATATTTTCATCGAGTCTAAGTCGCCAACCATCACACAACCAATAACATTAAAAGTGACCGTACAATGCACATTTTGACTACTATCCATCAATTCTAATCATACATTTAAAAACACATTTCTAAAATGGACAATTAACTGGATTAGGTCGAGTCTGGACGTCGTTGCACATAATTGTTTGATCATATCCTCAGCTACTTATCACTTTTCTTAAAGGTGAGTTCTCGTAGCCCTACTTTTTTAAACTCTTTTCTATTGGGAGAAAATGATACTCAAAACTTATTTTAACTTCTTTTAATAATGTGCAAAACCTTTTATTTCTTTTTGGACAATGCTATGTGTCTATGTTTTTCCTATATGAATGCTATGTGAACACTATATGAATGCTATGTAAACACTATATGAATGCTGTGCGAATATTATAATCTATCTATGCGAAGTTCCAATGTGAATTTCTGCCCTACGCTATTTAGCCGACTGTGTAGCTCTAGCTGGTAGGTGATAGGTCCGGAGAACTATAAGTGCGCATGAATTCTATTGTTTTGTTGAATTGGATTAGGATACCCTGGTATAATATGTTGATGTGTTGATGATTTAAATACTATTATATGCATTCCGCTTTCATATTACACAATTGTCAACTACTTAAAATACATGCACAACAAACGGGTTTACTTCTAAACCTACGAGCTCACCAACGTAATGTTGACCTTTTCAAGTCTTATTTTGAGGTGAAGCGAATGCTCGTTAAGCTCAAGATAGAATGCCTTAGTGACCTAAGCTACCCCTTAAGGGATCATTGTTGAAGGATTGCATTTGAGACTTATTTTTGGTGGATGTTCTTAGATTATTCTAGACTCGTTTTGCTCATATGTTGAGAGTTGGATTGTAATAAATTTGAAACTATGTGATGTAGTCATCGACTATTTTGACACAAGTTTTCATACTTGTCGTCAGAGGATGTCGTGACACTTATGATATGCATCTTTAGATTTCTTTATATTGTATCATGTGTTATGATGATTCATTCTCCGTCACGTCTCGTGATTCCGCCATTTTCAGGGTGTGACAGATTGGTATCAGAGCACTAGTTATAGAGAACTAGGTGGTTTGGCCTAGACTATAACCTAGGAACCTTCATATAGTTTGCATGATAGGATCTATGTGTGCATATTACTTGCATTTGCACATATGTATCGTAAATCGTATATCGTATGTCATATACCGTATATCGTATATCGTATGTTGTATGTCGTATATTGTATATCGTATGTCGTATGTCGTATGTCATATGTCGTATACCGTATGCCATATATCATGTATCGTGTATCGTATATTATATATTATGTATCGTATATTGTCTATCGTAGTAGTTAAGTTGTTGAAACCTAATTGTAGGCTTCATAGATCGTTTTGCCTATCTAGGATATCATAACATTGATCACGCAGCGGAATAACAATTAAGAACAACAATGTTATGAACAAGGTTTTTATTCATAAACTATATCTCCAAGATCAAATGATCCTTGAGGCTAACTAATACACTATTCGACTTTAATCAGTCGACTATACTATGTAGATAACTGATTCGTCAAATAGTATATATAAAATACTAGGCAAATCCAAACTCTTCACCTTGTCAACGGTTAAAATGTCAGTCCATACTTAGAATAAAATACACAAGTTAAGAATCAATAATAAAAGATTTCGGAAGAGTTATTCCCGGGGTCGTATGTCCCAACTGAGGCTGCAATTGAAAGTAATCCTGGTTTGATAGGATATAGAATGATGAAAAGAATATATGAGTGGAAACATGATATAAACTAAAATTAACTTAAATATAAACTAATTTAATCTACGGAAACAAAATATAGGAAATGGGGGGGATCTTTAAAAAACTACGGGAAACAAAATTAGTTTTAGGGAAATCCTATTAATATTAAAATTTATACTAATAATAAGGGGAACAGAATCAGGTATCGGGAAACCTAATACTAAAAAATTAAGAAAATAAATGCTAAATTAAATTAAAAATCAAAATTAATTTTCTAATAACATTAATTTGAAAAAATAAAGAAAACTTAGAACTAAAAAAACAGCGAGGTCGTTTGTTATGTAAAAACGAAAAGAAACGGTTAAAACGCACCCGGTTTTTTAAATCGGGTATAAAATGAAATTTAAGAAAAAAAATTAAGCCCTATACTATAATGTTATATTTTTCATAAGAACCTTAAATGACAAAAGAAAATTTTATAAAAAAGAAATGTATTTTTTTATTAATTTTTGGATTTTTTATGAATTTTCTAAGATTTAATTAATTAACAAAAATAAACTTTTTCTAAAAATTAACACTAAATTTTTTTTTTATTTTTCAAAAATACTAGATTTTAAAATGAAAATTAATGCAAAAAAAGAATTTAATTTTTCAATCTATTTTTCTATTTTTTATGATTTTTAATAAGATAATGTAAAGAACTAAAATTCTACTTTTAATTCCTAGAAAATTACAAAGTTAAAATGGAAAAAAATATAAAAAAAAACGAAAAATAAAAAAATTATTAGGGGGGGAAGGGAGGAGCGATTGGGGGGGGGGAAAAAAAGGGGGAAGGGGGGAAGGGGAAGGGGGAAAGAGAGGGAGGGGGGGGGGAGGAGAGAGAGAGGAGGGGGGGAAAAAGGAAGGGAAGGGAGAGGGGGGAGGTGGGGGGGGAGGTGGTGGGGGGGGAAGGAGGGGAGAGGCCCCCGGGGGAGGAGGAGGAGGAAAGAAGGGTGGGGGGGGGGTTATGAGAGGGGAGAGGGAGAATGAGGGAAGAAGGGGGGGGGGAGGGGGGGGGGGGGGGAGGAGGAACGGGGGAAAGAAGGGGAGTGTGAAGGGAGGGGAGGGGTGAGGGGAGGGGAAAAGGGGGAATGGGGGGGGAGGGAGGAGGTGGTGGGGGGGAGGAAGGAAGGGAAGGGAAGGAAAAGTGGGTGAGGGGAAGGGGGGGGAAAGGGGGGGGAGGGGGGCGGGGGAAAGGAGGGGGGGGGGGGGGGGAAAAATAGTTTTATAAATACAAAGGTGCAGAAAAATTAGGAAACAAAAAGCCTGACATTTCTATTAAAATAATTGACCCTTAATTTGTTTAATTAAAATATTGAAAACCCTAAATATTAAAAACTAAAAACTAAAAATATTAACTTAATTATATTATTCTAAGAACTGCGACACGCCCCCGGATCTGCAACTTGGTAAAGTGAAAGACCCAAGGTAGGCGGGGTCGCTCCTCTACCCACTTGGGAACAATTTCTTACATATAGAGAAAAAACGGGCGACCAATCCCGTCCTGCCACCTCGCGATCTCGCATTCAGTACCCAATGACCTACACGCTCGCGCGCTCGCACGCGCTCGCTTTGGCTTATTAAAAAGTGCTTTTCAGACAAAACTTAAAACTACAAACTTATCAATGAGCTTAATCTCTACCTAACCTTTAACAAAGGTACACTTTGGACTTTTAACAACACAATAAGCTACAAAATAAGCAAAATGTTGCCTGTCACAGAAAGTTATGGTTTTTTAGCTTTTTAGATTTTGGCTTATTATGAGCTTATTATTTGATGAAAATGAAAACTAACAGATGCTTTATTTAAGCATCTTAAAAGATGTATACTAGAGGTTTTTAAACTAAAATTAACCAGTTAGAGTTAAGGAGGTGGTTCAAGATACTAAGAGTAAGTGTAAAGGTAGTAGGGATAAGTGTGTAAAAGTTGCAAAGTTTTTATGAACTGTTTTTTTTTGCTTTTTACTTATAAAGCTAAACAAAGTTATTTTCTAAACCTTCTTTTAAGTCTGAAATTTTGTGATAGCTGACTAGTTACTCTAATTAACCTAGCTAAAAGGATTTCCACAATTTATCAACTAGAGATAAAAAAAAATCAAAAGGTGTATTAAGCAACAGCAGTTTGCACTGCTGCTACTTGCTGATGCAGTTGGCATGCTGATGCATTTGGCATTGGTATCCAATGCAGGCTAAGCTTCTAGCTGAAAACTCATGAACTCAAGTGATACTAGACTTAACTTATAAATTTTAAACATTCTTAATACTAAATCACTTAAGCTTCAAAATTTTGCTTAAACCAAAACATGGTCATGTGTGCCAAAAGTAGAAGATTTTAAGTCCTAAACTTTGTTAAATCAATTCATTAACTCTAGAAAAACTGTTTTAACTTGATAATTATAGCCTATACTCAACTTAATGAAAAAGTTTTGATAGAGTGTAGGTGCTTTAAGTGTCAACTACAGCTAAATCGCAACACTCCCTTAACTCCCCCCCCCCCCCCCCTGGCGCAGTGTCAAAAACTTAACTGCATCTTCTAATTCTTTCTTTTAAAGCTAAAACTTTCAAAACTTTTTATCTACTCATCTCTAAAATAAATTGTTACCTACTTAAGCTGTTTAAACTGTAAAAGTATTAGCTTATTAGGAGGAAACAAGCACTTACTCTACTAGCTTATTTCTCCCGTGTTTGTGATATTGGACCTCAAACTATTAAGTGATATACTTTTTTTTTTTTAAATGATTAGAATGAGGAAATATGATTGTGCTTTTAAAAAAATACAAAGTTTGGCTACAATATGTGCTTTTGAGAATCTATAAGTCACCTAGATTATTTTGAGCTTATTGATCAAAAAGAATTATACTTAAAACAAATGATGAATAACCATGTAAATTAGTTGGAATTACATAAAAAATGCTTTGAAATGGCTCAATACTGAATTTAAATTTACACTATTAAAAATTTAGTAAAGTGTGTGTTGTGTTTGGACTTGGCTTGGTCTTCGGCTCTTTTTTTTATAGAAGTCTTTTGCATTCTTTTGGGAACTGGGCTTTTGTGTTGTTGTGAGAGTGTGCAATTCCTCCAAAAGCAATCCTAGCCCTATATTCTACCTTTATGATCTCAGCAATTGAAGGGTTTTCGGGGTTGAGTGTTTTTTGTCAGGGAGTGGGGAGGGTTATAGGGGCAAATGGGGAGGTTGGGAATGAGTGGGAGAGGTAGGAAAGTGTTTACTGGGAGGTGAGTTGGGAAAGTAGGAAACCATGGGAAAGGGCTGTTTGGGTTTTGGCGTGGTACGGTGGGGTGAAGGGTGGGTACAGGTTTTAAGGTTGCAGCGTTTAAAAGATATGATTGGGGAGACGGCAACTTTGCGCCCTCTTCTTTTCTTCTTCTTTTCATTTTCTTTTAGCCGATTTTAGTTATACCAATGTTTAGAATGTGGCAGATTTTGGTTCCTTGTTGTTTTTATAATAAAGAAAAGTGTTTTAGGTCATTGCAAATTAATGGTTAGTCCCTGCTGTTTTACTTATATGAAATTAAAAGAGGTTTTGGGAATTTGCATAAAATGGCCCTGTGTTTGTATTTTTTCATGTTTCTTTATAAAACAACCTTTTTAAAACCTTGGATTTTTGGTCCCTTTTCTTATTTTTTTTTCATTTTTTATTATAAAACAAGGTTTTTTTTTAAAATTTACATTTTGGGTCCTTGAGTTTTATAAAAAAGGGTTGGGCTTTGTTGTGGGCTTGTATTGGGCCCACTAGGTTATTGCGTGTCGTGGGCCCATCCCATAGGTATTTAGGTTTTGGTTATTGGGCTTTTTCAAGCCCATAAGATTATGTAGTGGTTTTGTGTGTTACAATTGGCTGAGATTGGTTGTAACTGGGCTTGGATTGGGCTTCAAAGTATTCACAGTCTTTGTCAAAATGCTCACCAAATGGGCTGTGTTGTTTATTTGATTGAGGGCCCCATTTGGTTCTTCACATCTTCATATATAATATTGGCTTTCCCGGCCATTCAGATGGGTTTTTAAGATGCATTTCAAATAAGTATTCTCAGTATTGACTTCTGACTTTGTCATTTTGTGGACTTTAGGCCTTGATTTTGCACTGTCTGTCTCACTCCTCCCTCCCTCACCATGCTCAGTTTTGTCTTTTGGCTGGGTTTTCTGTCTTTTGATGATATCCACTTCCTGCACAATACAAATGCAAAACAAACATATATTTGGCAGTTTTTGTCTGTTTTTGGTCATTTAAGCTCGTTTTTAGAGGTAAAAGATATGTGTAATTAAGCACTTATCAATAACTAACTACTAATAGCTACTATTGACTTCTCATTTGGAGTACGGATCTAACTATGTTGGATGCAAAAAAAAACTATTCACCCTACCTATCATTATATTATAGAAGGCTAGGGTTTACATGGGTAAAACTCAGCTTTGATATGAAGAAAAACTTAATATTGTACATTTTAAGTCTATGTTTGATCTCATCTTTTCTTTTCTTCATACGTGGTTTGTATCATCAAATCTTAAAACCAACATCTTCCCCTATTTGATATTTCATAAACAATTTTCATGTATGAAACATTCTTCAAAGCTTCCCCTTGAATTAGATCTTGTGGTCTCCAATTTCAAACCAGCTGTGGGTTTACAGCAAGTTTCCCTTTTTCCCACTCGACTAACTGCATTCCACTTAGCAGTTAGTATTAACCTTTTGATTGTTTGAAAAAATTTGCTCTAAGTTGATGTTTTGTTTTATTAAAAGGCTTTGAAATGAGTTGAATGAGTTTTATGGAAAAATAGTTGTGGTCTAACTCTATTCAAATAGGATTAACGTTATTAACTTTCATTGCGTTCTAAGTTAGTTACTGCATGTCTGTTAAAAACTATGCCTAACATTACTAACATTATTAGTACCGCTAGCTCTAGTAGTATTAACTGGAAATTTTACCAGTTTAGTTTAGTACTCGTTGTAGGAACAAATTGGTTTTGATGATTCACTCTTTGCACATTGTTCCAAATTGGCCTTATCTCCCTTTGACTAGAATTCCTTTTCATCCTATTGTTTAACACAGCTTGTTTAGCCATCCTCTTTTCATGGAAATCACAATCTCTGATAAGATGATTAAGACTTCCACATACAAAACATGCTCTTGCAGTAAACCCATACCCCAACTCCTTCTTGTCAACTTTAGGATTTTTACTATGTGTGAAATGATTCTTAACAGTTTCCCTAGGAGATTTTACTTGCTGGTTAGCAAAACTAGGTGTTTCTTGTTCTTTTGTTGGTAGAGACACATACTCATCTTCACTATCTGATTCATACTCCTCAATGATAGGAGCATCAGACCAAACCTTAGGTTGACTTTCTACATTAGATTCATTAACAACTGGTTCAGACACTAATTCAGGTGGTTCTGTACTAATGTTAGATTCACAGGTATCAATGTCACTTGTTTGGGTTTCAGATTCACTAGGTTGAGTCTGTTTTGGACCATATGTAAATTTTGAGTAATCTATTTCTATATCAGGTCCATATGGCATGTAATTTCCTATCATAGGTGGGGGTACAGCATGCATTCCTCCTGTTGTAACAAATCTATCATACAAAGGTTGTTTTTCTAACTCACTTTCCTTATTCATAAAAACACTTTGTAAAACTTCATTTTCATAACTCAAAATGCCATCATATCTGTGATCCCCATACCCAAGCCCAAATTTATCATTAGCACTCATTTGGGTATTTAGCAGTTTACCAAGATTTTTAGAAGAGTTGTGCCATTTTTCTACTTTAGCTTTTAAATCTTCTTTTTCTTTTTGAGCTTCTACCAATAGTTTCTTATGGTATGTTAGGACATCTGTTTTATCATCTAAGTCTATTTTCATAAACCTTATCTTTTCTTCATACCAAAGTTGACCTTGTTGATGAGCAACTAATTGTGCTTTAACTTTCTTTAGACCTTGAGTATATGCCTTTATTTCTATGCTTGCATCACTAAGTTGTTCTCTCTGTGCATCATATAGTTTTTTAAGTTTAGCATAAGATTCTTTACACTCATTTGAACAGGAAGTTACCTCTGTGTCTGAGTCTGAGCTGTTGCAAGCCATCAAAGCATAATCTTCTTCTTCTTCTGAGTGACTGGTCCAATCTACACATTCTCCATCAATGGTCACCAATGCTTTAGAGTCTTCTTGCTTACCAGATCTTCTCCCATCCTTATTGCCAGAGTTCCAAGCAACTCTCCTACTATCTTGAATTCCCTTGGTTCTACACTCTCTAGCAAAATGGCCTGTCTTATGGCAATTATAGCACTCGACTTTGGTTTTATCAAAACCAACTGGTTCCTTTGCATCAAATTGTAGCTTTCTACCAGTCTTTTTGTAGAGCTTTTTCATTCTCGTCGAAATCATGGCCACCTGCCATTTTAAGTCCATTTCTTCTAAGTCAAATTCATCAAGCTGTTCCAAGTCCTCATGATCCAATTGAGGGCAACTAGATTGATTTGCAAGTAAGGAGTATGATGAAGTTTGTTCATACTGTAAGTTTTAACCAGAAGTATTGGAAACACTATAAGCGGTACTAACTTCATTAGTACTGCTGGTGTTCTCAGAGACAAATGCCACATTTTGCGTGCTAGAGGATGATGCAGTAGGGCCTTTTACATCATTCTCAAAGACTCTTAGATTATTATACAGATCATCAAAGCTGAGACTGTCCACTCCTGGCTTGGTCCTCATGATTAAGGAAACTTGAGACCAGGCAGAAGGTAGAGATCTAAGGAATTTCTGATTTGCATTCTCAGTGGATACACCTGCCTCATGAATCTCTAATTGACTCAGAATACTTTGGAACCTGTCATAGCTATTATGTAGCCCTTCTGAGTTTGATACAGAGAATCCTTCAAACTGTTGCTTTAAGATATACTTCTGCATCTTCTTTGATTCGTCATTTCCACCAAATCTGGATTTGATGGCATCCCACATCTCTTTTGCATCAGTCATCTTATGAAATTTAGCAAGATGATCTTCTGGTAAAGCCATAAGCAAAGTGGTCCTAGCTTTTCTTTCTCTTTCTCTGGCTAGGATCTCTTCTGCAGTCCTTGGAGGCAGAACCTTGATTTGACCTTGTGTATCTGTAGTGATTGACACAGGTCCATTCCCATTTTGTATAACTTCCCAGATTGGATAGTCTGTATGAGCCAAATAATGTTCCATTTTTATGGACCATATATCATATTCTCTCTTTTTGAGAATAGGAAGTTTGATGGTTGATAGTCATTGAAGGGGAGTTATGTGTTTTGGTGTTTGTGATAATGATGGTGGAGGTGGTGGTGGTGGAATTCCATCTTGTGATGCAGACATGTTTAGTTTTGTAGGATGGAGATGTATAACTGGATTGGTTTGTTCTTCTTACTCAGAGTTTCTCACTAGCTCTGATACCACTTGTGAGTCCCAAACTGAATAGACCTCTACAACCTATTAAGGATGATAGCCAAGTTGTATAAATACAGTTTGACTATATAGAAACACTGACTATGAATACTATGTGCTAATGCGGAATCTTAACACAAGTACTAAGAAGAACGATGAAAAACTAAATAATAATTTCTATTAATCTGCTTTTAGTGATTACAGATTACTAACTATGAGATATGATTGTATGAGATGTATTAAGCTCGTATCTCTAACTATACCTAGAGGGATCCTTTTATAAACCAAGGATAAACCCTAACAGGCTTACAAAACGCGTAAAAGATAATACATATCTTTTCCTAAAATATCTCATACATATCTCTTAAACGGTATTAACTAATTTCTACTAACGGTACTAACTAACTAATCTGTACTTAACATTTTGTACTGTCAGTACTAACTATAACCATCAGTACTAACTATTATTACTAACGGTACTAAGTTAGGAAAACATAAGTCCCAACAGATTCTAATAAAGCTCCCGACTCACCACCACATCCCCACATGATTTTGTCCAACCAATGTCATTTCTTTCATTGTAAAGATATGTTAGGAGATTGTGAATTTAGTCAACGATGTACATGCATAAGGTGTAGAAGTGGTCTTAGCAAAGGACTTTGTTTGATTTGTGCTTTAAGATATGGAAATAATCCGAATCTGAATTCTTTAAATGATTATCCAAATATTTCCAAAAATGTTTCACAAAGTCCTTCACTAATCGACCATCATTGTTGTTACGGGTGTGGTGATTCGTTAGATGGTATCTTTTGTCAACAATGTACTTGTGAGTCTTATGGGAACAGTGCTAATTATGGCTATAATTGTTCGCCGAAAGTTTCGATTATCTCTAATCTGAAACCATGCAACAATCAAACCATTGATGAGCTCCCACAAACTTTGCCAAGTTTTGATTTGACATGCTATTTTGGAGATGGAAGTTCATTCATTTATGATTCCACTCCTAATTTTGTCAATGATTCTCCTAACGTTTTCAACCCACCTTCACAACCACCGACGTATTCTTGTGAGTTTTGTAGGAACGATGCTCATTATGGTTATGATTATTCATCTCAAGTTCCGATTATCTATAATCCAGAACTGTGTTACAATCAAGACTTTAATTTCCCACAAAATTTTCATAGTTTTTAACAATATATTTGTTGTACCCGCTGTGGGGGCCGCATGAGACTTTTCAATGTGATCAATTGATCTTCGATGAGCCTTATTGTGAAAATTACAGGGGTCCTCATGAGACTTTTCAATGTCAACCGATGAATGAAAATTATTATGAACCAAATTTTTGCTATGATTATAATTCTTTCAGTTTTGACCAAGTTCAACCCTTGCAGTATTCCGTCATTCATCTCCTCACAAGAACGACTGTGGAAAATGTGCCAAGCAAGAGAAAACCTTATGGAAATCTATAGAAACCTTTAAAAGAAATTAATCGTATATCTTTTATGAGAACGCCAAAGGGTTTTGAATGGCAAGCTTGGGACACCTTTTTGAAATTAAACATGCTTGTAAAGAAAAGCAACATCAACCAGAGGTTATACAAGAATTACTTAATAAACTTCTTAATGATGTGCAAATTATAAGTGAGGAGCATGCGGACTATATCAGTAGTCCGAGTTGGAATTATCCTGCCATTTGCTATGATGATGATGATGACGAGGAAAGTTCTATTCCCTTGAAAGATATTATTATTTCTGGACTTCCTCCATGTGTTGCAATCACACCCGTTTTATTAACCGAGGAGCCCGTTGACTCTCTCATAATGGAGGATGAGCATCTTGACACTATTCCGGCAACAGAATCGGACGGAGTAATAAAGTCTAGTGTTGAGGACCTTGTCCCAATCCCAAGTGAGTCCGAGGATATTACCAACAAGATGTGTGATGTGCCTTTTCATGATAATTATCTGCCTTTTGACATTTCAAAAGATCATTTTGAGGGTTTCTCCGATTCTAATGATGATTCCACTTCGATTGATGACGATTCTTTCTCTATTGATGATATCGAGAATGTTGAGGCATCACCTCCTGATTCTAAGCTTGTCAGCTTAGAGGTGGTGGAGATTGTTATCTCGGAAGTTGGATGGATTGATATTGATATTCTTCAAACAATCAAAGACGATATTCTTCGTGAAAAATTATTGAATGTCAATCTTCTTATTGCTAAGATCGAAGCATTAAAAGATAATCCTACTTTATCTTCCGATTTCATGACAAAGTCTTCCTCCACATCTCTTAACTTTTTCTTGGAGGAGACTAACACCTTTGATAATTCTTTACCCGAATCTGAACTTTTTGCTTTAATCTGGAAGAGATTAGTAGTGGCAGTACCACTACTCATTCTGATTATTCTCTTCCGGATTATGAAGCTTTCTATGATCATATTGAAGAGAAGAGTAGTGGAAGTACCACTACTCATGCTAATATTTCTCAATATGATTCGTTCATCTTTGATCTTTCTATCCATCCGTTTCCTCCTGCCGAGAGGAGTGACTTTTATCATGAGGAGTTCGCCGATGAACTCGCTCACATCATATCTTCACAAGAGTATAATTGTTTCTAATTTAAGAATGAGACCGGGCTGGGCAATTTCACTATGGATGTGGTGGAGGATATTCTTTATAATCCAATAAGATAACCAAGAGTTCATGTGCTTCATGATTTACCCACCCATCCTACCCTTTATCTGGATTCTGATTTCACTCTTTCTAGTGATTCCCCTGGATCCGACCTTGTAGTTTCTTTCCTCGGGAAATAGAAACAAGAATTTTCGATCCGGGGAATTCATTAATGTCCAAATTCCGAGATAATTTCTATCACGGATTGACTTTTCTATCTCATTCATCCGTGAATCCCCCGTTTTCTCCAGTGAATTTGACAATTTGCTTCTATTTTATTCAAAATGAGGACAAAGTTGTCAAATCTGGTATTCTTTAGCTGCGGATGAGAGAGAAATCTCCACATTCTACATCTCAATCGATCTTGAGAAGCTTTTAATGAAAGCTCAATGAATGATCTCCGGGTGAAAAAAAAAAGAGGACATTCCTATCTGGATTTTCTGTTTCTCCATTTCAATCCTCCCTTGACCAGCTCAAGTATGGTGGATCGAGTCAGTCACAAGATCGGTTAGACAAAATAAGCGCTTCGTGGGTGGCAACCCATGCTTATCCTAATATAATTATATAGTCGCAGAGTTAGATGCTAAACAAGGATTATTTGGAAATCTTAAGAGCTCATAAGTGTAGTTTGTGGCTTTTTCTCCCATAAGCTCCTAACCGGACTAATAATACGTGCTATTTTTGAAAATTAAACTTAAATCAATAATTTTTGAAGTATAGTCGATATCAATAATTTTAGTTCAAATTTATACTTAAATTTTCTAAAACAAAATTTTCTCTATATCATGGTAAAAAAATGATGAAAAATGTGGTAATAATAATAATAAACTGTGGGCTGATAAAAGTTTACTGCATCTTGCCGGCTCACAACCGATGTTGCAGTCTTCTAAATAAGGCACATAGTAATTATCCGAGACTGATAAAAGTTTGCTGCATCTTGCCGGCTCACAACCGATGTTGCAGCCTTCTAAAAGGTCGAGGATTTCATTAGTTTAATGGATGTGTAATTATATTAAGTGTAATAAATGTGATTTAATAAATATAGGGAAAATCTCTTTTTCTTAAATTTAAATATGCTTTTGAACTAAGACTATTCCGCTTTTAAATTGTGATTTTATGTATAAACGGGAAATCCAAGGGTTTTGAAACCGAAGGTCCGTGAGTCCCGATACTAGTCTCTGTGGGGTGTCAAAAGCCTGGTCACTTAGCCGTAATGGATGGGATGGTGCCGTAGACGAAAGTCCTACATAGGTGAATCTTGCCTTCAAACTTATAATACTCATGTGGACGTGAAGCATAGAAATTATGCAAACCGTTATCCTTGGTTAGAAATATCTAAATGGAACACGTTTCACCAACTATTATAAATAATTTACGGGAGTGAAAAGTTCACAAGTTACAAATATGAGTAGTGTTAGCATCTTAACTTATATTTAACGGTGATTTCGTTTTAAGCTTAGTTTGGACAAGTGAAAAATCAGGGACGATGAATTTATCCTTTTTGAGGCATTTAGGTTTTGAAAGGCGTCTTGTTCTATGACCCTAAAAGTATAAAAATAACGAAAGTCAAACTGATTAGTTAGTTTGCAAATAAAAGAAGAAAAAATATAAAATACAAAAATATGTGTAGTAATGAAAAATGGTCAAAACAGGGCTTTTCAAAGCTATTGATTTCTTTAAGTCCCCTTGATGAACAATTAGCTACTTCTTGAGGTAATTAGTCGAGGGGGGATCTGAGATATTCTAGTTTTCTAAGGATTACTTAAAGTTATTTGCGAGAGGACACGACAATATTTTTAGTATGGGGGATTTTTGGTATGTGCCTAATTATACATATCATTTTCCATTAAAACTGGACTTAAATGACCAAAAACATACCAAAAACACATTGTATTTGTATGTTTTCATTTATATTGTGCAGGAAACGGATATCCGACAAAAGGACGAAAACAAAGCAAAAACGACAAAACCGAGCACGAAATGGAAAAGCGTGAAAAAGACAAAGTCAAAATCAAAGTCAAAGTGGTCACCCCGAAAGATCAAATACATGCCGAAGCCGTAACCGAAGAAATTCTCAATGGGCCACCCCTACCCATCTAATGGGCCGGGGCAGCCCATTAAGTTATTATATTAAGTCCAAAACAAAGAAATGGCCCAAATTCCTTATCTATATCAAACGGCCCAAACAGTTAAACCAAAAGGCCCAACCACTTTAACTAACGAAAGCCCAAACCAGCCCTTTAGAACTTTAACCATCGTTAGTCCTCAAGTTCGATGGTTGCAAGAATATCATACTCTCTCCGGGACTAATTTTACCATGTCCCAAAACTATTAACACCACAAAGGACTTTCGGTGTAATACAACAACACACCCTGAGAGACTAAAACTGCCAAACCCACAATCTTAAACCCAGTTTAACCTAAACCAAACTTTCCCGCCATTGACACTTTTTAACCTCCCCTGTCACTTTCCCACCTCGAAACCCCCTTCACCCTACTCCAAACCAATCACCATCCTTCAAGAAGTCAAATGCTATGTTGACAATCCTAGCTCACCCCATTCGACAATGAATCAAGACAAAGGATTAATGGTTGAGATCAAAGACCTTGGGGACAAAGCAAATTGGATGGACATGATCAACTTTTGGGACTCTCTCACAAAGAAAGCACAAGTGCTCAACTTCCTCACACAGAAAACACACATTGAAGACTTGAAAAGCTTGAAGACGCTTAGTATAAGTATAGGGCTAGTATAGCTTATGTCGGGGTCGAATTTTTGTTAAGTCCAGTATTGTATTAACAAAGTTTGTCCATTTTTAATATTGTCCTTTAATTACTTGTCATTTTAATTTACTGTCATTTAAATTCAGTCATTGTAATTTTTCTTAAGTTAATGAAATTTTAAGAGTTTTCCTTTAAATACTGTTTTTTACATTACTTGTCATTTAAATACTGTTGTTAAGCTCTTATATAAGCTTTTGAGTCATTAAAAGCTTATATAAAAGCTAGTTTTCAATTCTGTCTTAAAAAACCAAAAATCAAGAAAATCACAAAAATCTGTCAAAGATTCATGGAGCATGGTAAATCTTGGATGACCATGGGTTTAGAGCTTCATGGGAAGCATTAGGACTGGTTTTGGTTGTTAAATACTTGCCAAAAGCTTTGGACCCTTGTGAGTTTCACTTTTTCATTTTTTGGCTTATTTACTGTAGCTTTGCTTATTTCTGCTTATCATTGTTTATTGTTGCTTATTAATATTGTTTATTGCTTGTTTATGCTTTTTTATTGCTTACATGTCATTTATTTAAGTCTTTGTTCAAAACTGTCTTACATTGCCTTTAATTCTGCTTATCTTAGTTGGCTTATTCTAGTGCTTAACTTTGTTTGGAATTTGTTTATTTTTGCTTAATATTGTTTGGTAATAATCTGTTTTCAAATACCTAGCCTTAAATCATCAAAAATCAGTTTAAAACTGCACTTTGAAAACTTAAAGGGGTGTTTGGGTTAAGGGTAAAAATGGGTCAAAACTAGTTGAAAAACCATTTGGGTCATTTAGCCTACTTTACCAAGCTTATTTAAGTTGTTTTAACCTGTTTCAAAAAGTTTTTAAAGTTTAAAAGCTTATTTCATTGTTTTGTCTAATAGGTGTTTGAAACTGTTGGTTCAAAAACAGTCCCAAGGTGCTTATTTGATTAGAATTTTGAAAACAGTTTTTGAGTGTTGTTTTTGTGTTCTTTTTAGTGTCTAAATGCAGTGATACAAGTGTCTGTTCTTTAACTTTTGTTTTATAAAAATCTCTCACAATTTTGGTTAAGTGTCTTTCAAGATAAAAACAGCTTTTTTTTCAAATTAAAATTTAAGTTAGTTAAAAGTGTTTTCAGGACTTAAATTTTTGAGCATAAGCTCATTGGGTGGTGATTCACATCTGTTTTAGCTTAGTTAGCTTTTGGTCTTATTTTCCTAGCTTATTTGAAGGGCTGCAAAAGCCATATTTTATCTTAAAAGAAAACCAAAAAGAAAATCCTGTGTATGCAGCCCTTTTCACTTCACTTTTTCATGGCCTTAATGAATTTCAAACTCATTTGTGTTTGCTGATTTTAGAAGCCTTTTGGATAAGCTTTAAGTTGATATACCCCTCATAGCCATAAGGATCCTTTTAGGGGCTTAAAAATAAGCCCAAAAGTTATCCCTAGGCTGTTTGGTATGCAGGTTAGCCATTTGGCTTAGTAGCTTATTTTAGCATTTTAGCTGTTAAATTTGCTTTATCTGTGTTTAGGCTAGCTTATTAGGTGTAGTTGATAATCTGTTTTAGCTTATTTTTGATTTTCACTAGCTTATTTGTGCTAAAAAATAGGACAGTTTAGCTCTTTTTAGTATTAGTGTTAAATAACCAAATCAGTCAGCTTATTTTGCCTTTTTTCCAGCTTATTTTAGATTTTTACAAAAAGTTGCTTTTTTTAGTTTCTTATTTCAGCATTTTTCATAAGTTTTTTTTTTTAAAAAGAGAAAAAAAATGTTTGCAAAAAAGTGAGGCCATGGGGGTCGAACCCATGACCTCCCCCGTTACACATACACGTCCCACCTCAAACACACACTAACCAGCGACACCAGTAGGGCCATCTGGTATAGTTTCACCCAATTTAATATATAAGTCCATTTTAGCCAGTTTTGCTTATAAACCATTCTCGGCTTATTTCTAGCTTATCCCAATAAGTTGTTTAAGCCATTTCAATTTTCTTAGAATCTGCACTTCAAGCTACTTTCCATATTTTTTTAGATTTTTTTCTTTTCATCTAGTAATTTTAATTAATTTTTCTTTTTAAGACTGTTTTTAATTCATAAAAAATTATTAAAAAGTCAAAAAATATAATTCTTTTTTTTAAATTTTCTTTTATCATTTAGCATATTATGAAAAAAAAAAATTAAAATATGCATCCTTAGGGTTAAAATTTCATAATTTGGTTTTTTAAAGAACGGGTTTTGATCCCGTTCTTGTTTTTAGGTTTAAACAACTTATTTGCTTTCGTTTTTAGGTTTCCCTTATTCGTTTTTGCATTTTGTTAGTAGATTTAGAATCCTAAACCCAAATTTGTGATTATTCAAGCATAATTCACAAACCAACACTAAGGATCCTCGATTTTTTCCCATTCACGTTAACCCGCCTCCATCGGGAAACGAACCCGATTAGGCTTTTAGGGTTTTGCTTTTGGTTTAAAAAGTAAGTCTCTTTAAAACTTACAGAATACATATCTCTCATATTATTGATCTTATCCTTATATACGTATTTAATTTATATAACATTTTTAAAAATTAATATTTAAATATATTAAAAGGACGAGTCAATTTTTGGCGTCGTTTGCCGGGGAGGCCGTGAGACGATTATCGAGTTAAAGTTTGTTGTGCCTTGAAGACCCTTCCCCGTGAAGTTATTTTCTTGTTATAAAAATATAAAAATACAAAAATATTTTTTTTTTCGATTTTTGTGAATACATTACCAAATAATCTTAAATACTTTTCCTAAAGTATTTAAAATCCAACAAAAGATTAAAACTTGCCTTTGTGTCACTTGTGAAGTACGGCTCACCTTTAATCGATTAACAAACTACAAGAAGGGTATAAGGAGGGTTGTTCCAACAAACTACGACCCAAAAGGAGAAGGTTTTTAATAGCTTCGCGCTTTCCCGCTCCTCCGCTCCTTTGTGCGTTTTTCTTTTAAAGAGCTACCGTGAAACAAGTTGATTATTGGTTTAAGTTATTCGATCTCATTTTGTCCTATAAAATATGTTGTTTAAAAAAAAAATCAAAAAACTAAAAATAATCTCCTTTAACCTCTTTGCCATTTAATTCTTTTTCTTATCCTCTGTTTGTTTAATTCTAATGTCGACATTCGAGCCACGTGAATGTTTTTGGTGTGGAGGTATGATATACGGTATCGTTTGTCAACGATGTAATTGTGAAAGATGTAGAGTCGGGAAATGGGTTTGTCTATGACCAAAATCCCTATCCTTATCATGAGACGAACGATTATTTCAACCAGCCTCCACAACTCCATACTAGAATACTCGTGTGTGAATATGTGGAGGGAAACTCTCATCCGGTTTTGATAGTCAAACAGGGAACACACCCTCTTTGACAGGTCCCTTTTACGAATCAAGACTTTGGTTTTAACCAACCTCCCTCATATTCCGTTCCAAAGGTCAGCCACAACAATATCCCTTGCCTGTGATATTCTGTGGGAACGATGCTCATTATGGTTATGATTGTCCACCTCAAGTTCTGTTTGTTTATGATCAGGACCCGTGCTACAATCAAGACTATGATGAGTTCCCACAAACTTTACCAAGTTTTCAACAACAAATTCTTTGTTGTGAAAATTGCGGGGGTCCTCACGCGACTTTTGCATGTCAACCGATGAAGCAAATATTTCAAACGATACCTGGTTTTTGACCACTTTCAACTGGTAACACCCACCAAAATGGGTCGCACGAAATAGGGTTGGCGAGTGTTTCTTCATAGATTCAATAGCACAAGTACATGAGAACGACCTCTATATGGAGTCGTTAAGAATTGATACATATGGCTTAAATTGACTTGTATGTTACAATAGCCCGAAGCTTAAATAGTTCATTCCATTAAAAGTAAAGATTTTAAGACATAACAAATATCCCAAAAAGTAATGCATCCAAAACGTAAATAGTAAATGACTCCAAAATTGAGTGACCACACAAAGTATCTTGTTCTCGTTACCGTTATGACCTAGAAAAACATGCTTTAAATACGTCAACATAAGTTGGAGAATTCACAGGTTTAGTAAATGTATAAAAATAGGACCACAAATTTTCCAATGTATGACAATGAAACACATACAATCTCTTAATAGTAATGTACGAGTGCACCTAAGCTCATGACACGAAGCTCGACATATATGTTAAGCAATTTAATGCAACTAAATGTTGCCCATGTAGATTGTCAAACCCGCAACATCCATATTGTTCCCGACATGTATAAGACGTTCTGTTTCCAGTACTGTCGAGAACTGATGAGACGCTACTCCACCCCGAGACGTGATGTCCAATCCCAATAATCATATTCATAACATTCGCAGCTCAACAATACGCTAACTAGCAAATGACAGTTCAAGAGAAAGTGGGCAATAGTGGGTTTAGCTACTTAGGCCAACTCGTAATATGTTTAAAAGAGTACTTGCGTCCAAATGTAAAACAATGCATGTTTCTCACCCCAAAGTTGTAAAACAATATAATTGTGTAAAAGCGGGGCTATGAACTCACCGTAAGTGAATGATTGATTATCTAAATCAAGTAAGTTGCGATCGCCTCGCAATTTGAATGCAACCCAATTAATTATTGAGTCGTATGAGTATAATGTATTTCATATAAATAAAAACTCACAGGAATGTTGATAGCTACACCACCACCTAATAGTTTTTTATTAATTCTTTAAAAGTTTAAAACAATATAAATCTCGTCTTGTTGTTAAATTAAAGTATATATATTTGTACTCGTAACGAAAATATTATTTTTATTTACTAATGTATCATTCGTAAAAATGTATGATTTAATAATGATATTTCATTATTAATTTAATTGTTTTATAAAAGATTGTATAAAAATAAAAGTAATGCGCGCGAGTTTTAAAACTTCATATCTTATTCGTTTCGACTACCGTTTTTTATACGTTTCTTATGTCCCACCGTCCTCCGTATTAAAATAATTATCAAAATATCATATTAAATAAGATTTAACCCACTGATGAACAGTAAACTTTTACTGATTATCAGAGCACAGTTTATATAAACTATTTTTATAAAAATTAATTATATGTAACTTGTTTAAATCATAACTCGTTCGTTATAGTTCCGTTTCTCGAGATCCTTATGTCCTTGGATTAGTATTAAGAAAATTTATCAAAATATTATATTTATAAAATTTAATCCCTGATGAACAGTAGTATTTACTATTCACAACAGTTTATAAAAATTGTTTTTATAGAATTAATTATATATAACTTGTAAAATGCGTAACTTGCTCGTTGTAATTCCGTTTTTCGAGTTCTTTATGTCCGTGGGTTCGTATTAAAGAATTTTATCAAAATATTACATTTATGGAATTTTTACCTCCGATGAACAGTAACTTTACTGTTCATCACAGTTTAATAAAATTGTTTTTATAAAGTTAAATATATATATATATAACTTGTAAAATCCATAACTTGTTCGTTATAATTCCGTTTTTCGAGTTCCTTACATGCTCACGATCCTTGTAAAGAGCACTATTTTTATAAAATATAAAACATAGGGTCTATAGTTCGAATTTCAACAGTAGCCATTAAAATAAAATTAGGGTTTTCAATTTATAAAGTTAGTTTACAATCATTTTATTTAAGAACCTTGCACCATTATTTTACCAAGTATTATACCGTATATCTTACATGTATTTAGTCCTCTAATTGTCCATGTCATTTGTCCATATGAAATCATCAAATACTTTATATAACTTAAAAATGAATCTAGGTGGTGATTAACTTATGCAACAAGTATGTATACAATAGGAAATTAATGAATGAACATTGAATACTTTAAATAGACCTTATAGAAGACAAATAGGATGATGAACACAAGATGTAAACCCCAATCAAGCCTTCAAAATCAAAACCCTAATCAAGAAAACCCTAAATATGTTTTCTTGATAATTCCTTGTTAAACCCGAATCCAAGCTTCCCAACACCTTGAGTAGTCTTAGGTAGCCTTAGAATGAACACTTGAATGCTTGAATACCTTGGTGCAAAAAATTATAATGAAACACCTGAAAATTAAAAGGGTTGCAGTGGTTTTTGGCTCAAGAGAGAGTTTTTGCTTGAGTTTGCTTGTATGAAATGTGTAAAAGGATTATGGACTTAGGGCTTTCTTTATATAGCAACTTGGAAAACCATAAACTACCTAAGTGAAACCATGGAAGCAAATGGTTTAGAGGACAAGAGTGTAAGAGCTCAAGGACACCAAGATTAGACAATTTCTAGTATCTTGGGTCCAAGTACAACTTTGTGTAAGAAATCACATGTATAGGAAGTGAATAAATGAAAATGTTGTATTTATTTCTTGGGTAAAGGCTTAGATCCGGTTTGTGAAGGTTATAGGAAAGCAAAATAATTAAATTTTGAGTATTGGGTATAAATGTGGGTATTTGTTTGAGTGTAGATGGGTAAAGGTGCTTCCGGGTATGACCGAATGTAATTTATTGCGAAACGTAAGCGTTTTACGTAACCAACAAAAATAAATTATGAAAAGTTATAAATTATACTCCTAATAATCATATAACACTTGCTTGATGTGAACTTTAATTTGTTTGAGGTCCGTTTACATTGAACGTTGATTTTTAGTTTACGCGATTTAACTATAAGATAATAATTAAAAGCGAACGCGTAAAACTCTAAAAATAAATAATGGAATTTATTAAAGTTGTAAATAACCTGAAAATGAGAAATGTTACAGTCTCCACCCGTTAGGAGAGCCTTGTCCCCAAGGCTCAAGTCGCGACACTTGACGAAGGTACGATTTTTGTGAAGAGGTGTGGATATTTCTCCCGGAACTGGTCTTCGCGTTCCCATGTGAACTCAGGACCTCTCTTGGAGTTCCATCGAACTTTGATGATGGGAATACGACTTTGCCTTAACTTCTTGACTTCACGATCCAAGATTTCCACTGGTTCTTCAACAAAGTGGAGTTTATCATCAATGTGTATTTCATCTAACGGAACTGCCAATGGCTCGTCAGATAAACACTTCTTTAGATTGGATACATGAAATGTGCTATGAACCCTGCTTAACTGTTGAGGTAGTTCGAGTCTATAAGCAACGGTTCCCACTTTGGCTAACACCTTGAAAGGTCCGATATACCTCGGGTTTAACTTTCCCCGTTTTCCAAAACGTACGACCCCTTTCCAAGGTGATACCTTTAACATAACTCGATCACCAACTTGAAACTCTAGAGGCTTACGCCTCACATCGGCGTAACTCTTTTGGCGATCACGAGCAGCTTGCATTCTCTGCTTAATTTGGACAATCTTCTCGGTTGTTTCATGAACAAGTTCTGGACCGGTGAGCCGAGCATCTCCGACTTCGGCCCAACACACAGGCGATCGACACTTTCGGCCATAAAGTGCCTCGAATGGGGCAGCTTTAATACTAGCATGGTAGCTATTGTTGTACGAAAATTCAATCAGCGGTAAGTGTCCTTCCCAACCATTCCCAAAGTCTATCACACAAGCGCGTAACATATCTTCAAGAGTTTGAATGGTTCTTTCGCTTTGTCCATCAGTCTTCGGATGGTATGCCGTACTCATATCCAGCCGAGTACCCATAGCTTTCTGAAATGACCTCCAGAAATTTGACGTAAACCGGGGGTCACGATCACAAATGATCGATACTGGTATACCATGTCTTGTGACCACTTCTTTCAAGTACAGTCTTGCTAGTTTGTCCATAGGGTCAGTTTCCCTCATCGGTAAAAAGTGTGCAGACTTAGTGAGTCGGTCTACAATTACCCATATGGTGTCGTTTCCACTTTGCGTTCTTGGGAGTTTGGTGACAAAGTCCATAGTGATATTTTCCCATTTCCATTGAGGAATCGCTGGTTGTACCAGTAAGCCAGATGGTTTTTGGTGTTCGGCTTTGACTCTTAAACACGTCAAACACTTGCTAACATAGGTGGCAATGTCAGCTTTCATGTTAGGCCACCAGTATAGTTGCTTCATGTCTTGGTACATTTTATCGGAACCCGGGTGAACAGAATACTTCGACTTGTGAGACTCATGCATAATCAGAGCCCTTAGGTCACCGTAGCTCGAGCCAAGTACCACTCTGTTGTTTTAGACACAAGGTCCGTCTGCACGCGGTTCGCAACTTGATAAACTCTCTTTCTCCTAGTGCTTATACTATGGTCTTTCTCGAAATCTCACATCAACAATCAAACATAACCGCCTAATAACACGTACACACTCATACTTCGTATGGTACTTTCTCGGTCATTTACTCAGACTCATACTAGAGCCATCCAAAATCTCTAGCTATCTCTGGAACGAAGGTCCAAGCCGAAAGTCATAACTTAAGGCCCGAACGCCGCAATGGCTTTAAAACTACAGCATCCCAAAAAAAAAAAAATCCTACACACAATGCACGGCCACTACACAATTGCATTTTCCACGGTTCGACAGCGGATTTCTGCGCAATCATAATCACCTAAAGCAACATTCACCAACCACAACAACGGCGCTGTCTCATTTTTTAAATTCCTTACTTGACACCCAAAACAGGACCAACGATATTTGCAAAATATTTTGTGGTCATGAACTGTTCTGTACACTTTTTGTCCCGTACAATAATGCCTCCAATCTTTAGAGGCGAATACTACCTCGCCTAACTCCCAAATCATGAGTTTGTAATTTTTCCTCAATGAATCCTTTAGTTGTCGTATGCATAAGCAATCACTATTTCCTCTTTGCATTAGCACTGCGCCCAATCCTTTGATCGAAGCATCGCAGTAAGCGATAAAGTCTTCACTTCCTTCGGGTAACGCTAGAATTGGCGCACTGCATAATTTTTGCTTTATCAACTGAAAAGCTGCTCCTGCCTTGTCACTCCATTCAAACCTGATCTTCTTTTGAGTCAGCTTGGTCATTGGCTTTGCGATCTTTGAGAATCCTTCAATGAATCTTCGTAGTAAGCCTCTAGGCCCAAAAACTTGACGAATCTCCGGGAAGCTTAGGAGACTCCCAATCTTTGACAGATCAATCATGGCAGGATCCACATGAATACCCTGATTGACGATCTACATGACCAAGGAACTGTACCTTAGGGATCCACTTCCACATAGGAGAAGTTTGGCATAACAACGTTCCTTCTTAAGCAACACCAAATAACTGAGGTGCTCTGCATGCACTTGCTTGTTCTTCGATTAAATGAATCAAAATATCGTCAATAAGACAATTACTAATTTATCCAGGAATGGTTTGCACACACCATTCATGAGATCCATAAATACAGCAGGTGCATTAGTCCAAACCAAACGCATAACTTTGAAACTCCATAATGTCCGAATCGAGTATACTGAATGCGGTCTTTGGAATATCTATCTTCACGAACACTTTAGATTTTTAAGATAACCCGAACTTCAGGTCGATCCTTTGAGTAGATACTCGGAACCTGTAGTTTGATCGAACAGATCATCAATTCCTGGAAGCGGATAACGGTTTATCCTTTACCGTTAGCTTATTCCAATTCCCTGTAATCTATACACATCCGGAATGATCCGTCCTTCTTCTTGACAAACAAGACCTAGCTCCCCAAGGTGAGGAACTGGGTCTTATAAACCCTTTGTCGGAAAGTTCTTTTAATTGGTCTGACAACTCCTTCATCAGGGATGGTGCTAGTCCGATATGGTGCCCGTGCTAGCTGGCTGCAGCACTAGGTATTTAGACGATCTGAAAATTCCACTGTGGCGGGTTTGGTGGAATACCCGCAAGACCTCGGGAATACCTCAGGAAAGTCTTGAACTATTGGCACTTCTCAAGTCCTTCTCCTTCGACTTTGTCCCTTTCCGCTTTTTCATAGTAAACCTTGCTAGAAAGATAGGAAATCCCTCCAGCTCATACTTTTGTGCCTTGGTGCACTGAGATGAGATCAATCAGTACTCGTGAAACCATGTTTGCTTGCTGCTCCCGACCCACCATGAAAAATTCAACGTCTGAGTGAGTCCACATCGGGCATTACACATAACATCATGTATACAAACACTCTATCTCCTCTTCACTATCGTCGGAACCCTCGGACGAAGTAGACAGCCTGATGCAACTGATTATTTTTTATATATGGCCTTCTCTCACACTTCACACAGCATGCACCGATACGGCTCTGATCTCATCGTCTCTCGACCTACCCCACTCTCATAACGCGCGAGCACCGAACACGTGTCGTCAAAGAGATGCAATGGCTGCGAGTTTCTGCAAAGCTCTTACGAGTGAGAGGCACCATAGGACAATAATACGTTCCCCCGCATCAGATCTCAGCTGAATGGCAATAACAGAGGGTGCTACCGACCCGCGCAAGTAACAACAAACTAGCATTCAACATCGACTGTTGAGCAGGTGCAGTGGAGTCTGGAAGCTGTAGAGCGAGAAGCTTGAGTAGTTCTTCTTGTCTCAATGAGATGTCAATGCACGGAACAAATTTCATTCCCTTTAAATTTATCCATACTAAACATATCAGATGAGCGAAACAGCTTGGTGGAAGAATTTGTCCTTACCTAATCTTTGCGCAACAACTCGCCATAGCCGGTGTCTATGCAAAAACGAACTTCTGGAGCCTTGCTCGCGATGATTTTATCAAACATTCCGCGTAAGGCATTTTTGTCCAAAAATTATCCACCACAATACTGCGGAGTTCCTAATGAGATCTTCGGACATTCACATGTCAGAAGACATTTATCAATGTGATCAAGTTGAAAAGCCTATTCTAGAGAATCCATAGGATGATGGCGACTAATGCCCATACAGTCAATCGATTGAAGAACGATTTCCAATGCCCTCAAAAAACGATTGCATCGAACCTATTGCGGAACTGAAATCGTGGTGATACTACATTTCATCGATAGTTATTTACTCGTACAGTTTTAGGATGCGAGAGAGGGATAAAAACCTCTGGTTTGATCTGAAATATTGAGGAACAAAATCGCCCAATGTTTGAATATGTACCGAGGGGTTTAAAATATACCAAAATTTAGAGGTCATAAGTCTTTTGCAAAGCTTTTTCTATGCCAAATCACTTCAGTAGCTGCTCCCTCCGATGAAGAATGGACAAAAGCAATAAAGCTTACATCAGTATACGTCATATCAAATTGAGCGGACACATTAGGGTGCCCCTCCTGTGGTAGGTATTAAAAGAGAACTTAGTATGAATAGTAACGAAGATATGACCATAGGCGCGGAGGTCTTCTTTGTCATGACCGAAAGACTGACATGTTTTCCGGCACAAGATTGAATTCAGCCCATTGCCCATCCATGCTCAGTAAATTGTTTGAGACCACAATTTCACAGGCAATAATGTGATTAGCACGTCCTCACTCACCTCCTCGGTGGGTATGCTTGCGGCTGAAGCAATTAGAGCGCCATAGATATTCGCGTCTGCTGCCATTGGACTCTCAGGACGGGAGAGAGGATCTTCCCTCGAAAATAATGACGGAATTTCTATAACGACACGAGTGTAGGTTTCGAATAACAAACTGTGCGTATCATATGAATCGTGGTCGAGCGATGGACGATTGCATGCTTCACGGAGACTGAGAGGTATCTGAGAGTGTCAGCATGCCAACAAAATAGTTGGAGAAATAAAGAAACAGAGAAGTATTACACACAACTAATTTTTTTGCGGAATACTTTGCGGACTTTAAAAATATAAATCAAACAATCTACCATTCTAAACGCGACCAGTATAGATAAGGACAACTCTTTAAGCCAAAATAAGTCAATCAATAACTGAACCACGGTAGCACGTCAGAAAATGAGAAAACGCGACAGGTTGAGCTCGGAACTTTTACGATTACAAGGAGATAGACTAGCGCCGAAAGATCATATATTTCATCTCAACCTTTGCAGGGTCGTAGATTTATACCTAGGGGAACAAACACCTGCCTTTTATACCACACTTTATAGTGTATAGGTTCGAAGTCACGAAGGAGAGATAGAGAACCGATCATCGCGTAAGTGCACAACAGAAGGACAAGTTTTATCAAAATCTATCTGGATTCGATTTAGGGTATAAAACTCAGATAGTTCCACGGTTATCGAGAACTTAGAAAGTAGGATTAACCAACTCAATCTGTAGACATATTAATATTTTTGGAAATTCATATACCAATTTAACTGTGGTATTTTTATAATCTTTTATAGGCAACAATATTTTCACTTTAAATTTTTCTCTTGATTATTATTTTTGAGGTTTTTTATTATTGATTTTGTACTATATGACTAACTGTACTAATTAAAAAAAAGAAAAGAAAAATATCTTTGTTGCGTTGTAACTCTTTAATATACTCATATTAACTAATTAAAACCAAGTTCACATCAAAGTCTAGGTAACATAAGCAAATCAGTAGCAAAATGCCATTTCCTCCGCCGCAAACGGCTCCACAAAAAACTGTATTCGTAGAGGTATAGATAAATTTATATAGCAAACCCTAAAACAAGTATCCTACTCGACCGTACTAGTGCCTTGACCAACAGCAAAAGGGATCAAAGTCCACATAAAGGATAAAGAAATAACACAAAAGAATCAACATTGATTAAGCAATAATAAGATTCCGGAAGCGTAGAATATTTCCCGGTCGGTAAGGTACCCCAAACCTCCCGGCTGAGAGACTCAATTTCGAGAATGGAACAATCCTGGTTTGATGAGAATTGAAATGGATGAGATATATAGCTTAGAATATAAATAGACTTGGAGAACAACTAGAAAATTAAAATATATCAACTCAAATATTAATTAAATTTTAAATAAAATCCTAATTTTAATCTAACGTGCATCACAGATATAGGACAAAAAGGTGGGGAGACTTAATACAACCACTAGGAAATCAAACATATAAAGTTATAAGGCGAACTAAGTCACTAAAATTTTAAAATCTAACTAAAAATAAACGGGAACAAATACCAGGTAATCAGCGGGAAACCTAAATTACCTACAAGAATTATAGAAAATAAAATGCTAAAAATCATAAAATCTAAACAAATCAAAATTAAATTCTAATATACGTACTTTAATTACTGAAAAATATAAAAGAAGAACCATAGAACTAAAACTGGGTGAGTCCCCGTCTCTTGATGAAATGACTAGAACGAAAAGAAAACGGAGGTCAAAATACGCAATCTCAGGTAAAAAAATACGGGTCGAAATACTGCAATCTTTACTTATGAAAAGATAAAGCGCCATACATAACTACACTAAATTTTATCAATAATTTTTCACTAGACCCACTAAATGAACAAAATAACAATTTCTAATAAAAAGAAAAAAACGCATTTCTCTTTTATATTACTTCCTGACTTTTATTCATTATGAATTTTTAACAAATCTAATTACTAATCTAAATCAACAGAAAATAGAAGCAAAAAAGAACAAAAACAATTAATATAGCATAAAAATTCTAAAACAAAAAAGAAACTACAGTCCAATACACGAAAAATCAATAACAATTTCTACAAAAAATATCAAAATGCCTAAAAGTTACAGGTTGTTCAAATAAAACAAGTAATCTTACACACTATCTTATAAATATATAAACCTAACTCTAATAAATATTAATTTAAATTAAATAAAACCTAACAGCTGATATACTCTAGAGGACTTAACCAGTAAAATAACCATATAAGGACTTAACTGGGGTAACACACCAGTGCAGCGAAACTAAGGAGATAACTAAATGCTAATAAACTAAGAAAAATCGGACATAATACTTAAAAATATAATAGGAGTCCCGACATGGCACTACCCCACCGTATTATCACAAAAAGGCGGATCCAAAGTGACTTATTTGACAAAAGTCAAAAAAGCAAACACTTTTACAAGACGAGATGCTTTATTGGGGAAGTAACAACATTTGTAAAAAAGCACCATCCGTTGCTGTATCTCTCAAACAGACCGTAATAATCAGCACAAGCAAAATTAAACTCGCTGATATACAACTGAAGACAGAAGAACAAATCACTCACAAAGGCCATGCTTATTTAATTCTTTCTTTTTGTGAGTAAGTATTCTTAGAAAAACAACAGACAAAATACACACACTTACACCAAAAACTGTTGATAGTCTTCTGAGTTGTGCATACTAGACTACAAAAAAAATAAAAAATACAAAAACGCACAAAGTGTAATAAAAACCATCACACAACCAAACTTCATAAAAATCTATAGGCATTCTAATAAGTAACTCCAACTAAAAAAAGGAGTCGGAGGACTTAGGGTTATGATTAAGCTATGCTAAACGTTGGATAAATAGACAGGGGCAAAATGGAGTGCTTACTTTATAAGGAGTCTAGTATCTATATTAGACTATAGCTAGAACAAGTGATGAATTAAAAGCCAAAATCTAAACAAAAAAAAGACACAAAAATTAAAATAAATAAGCGAGCGCGCGAGCGCGCGACAAATTCTCAAAATAAAATCTCTAACACAACAGACAAAGCCAACCTAAAAATCACAGCGCCGGCGAACCAAATTAATGAAAAACATCTTTTCCGTTGAGCTATCAGAATAGTGTCTCGTATCGACCTTAAACTGACTTTACAAAATTTTCTAAAGCATTAGAATATAAATTGGGCTTCAAACAAACAAACTAGAAGCAAACAAAACAAAAAAAAAAGCTACAGCACCAACAGAAAAAGCACAACAAAGGTCAACCCCCACCCTCGACATACGCCCCCACCCGGCAGCTCTACTTTCGCCCCTCCCCACATACAAGCTAACTGCAATACCCGCCCTCCCCTTCAACCTGAGCCCTTTTTCCATTCAAACCCAAACCACATCGCCACAAGACATTAAAACCCAATGGCAGCAACACTCCCTACAACTCCTCACCCACTCTCCTCAAAGTTTTGGCCTCACTATTATAAATGTAAGATTTTTAATACTGCCTCCAACACCCAACCCTATTGGCGCGGCTTCAAAAGTTTCTCTCTCTGACAGGGCCTTTCCCCCATCTCTCACCCACACATTATTCACACATGCCTCAGTCTCACGCTCTACTCTCACATAACACTGTCACCAAGCTCGCGAGAACTTAGAGTATCTCTCAAGACTCTCCTTAGACCGACTAGATCTACGCGGCAACACAGGTCTTGATCAGATCAGCACAGAAAAACTATAATGCAAGATATGAAGACATAACCTGACAACAAACTTCCTTACCCGACGAGCCACCCCAGTCAGCAAAGTATTGAAGCATAACGGTTAATTTAGTAGCGACGACAACCATCGCCGGCTATACACCCGCCTATCTCTCTGACACGTCTCACTCGGCAGGGGTTACGGCAGTCCCCTTAGACAAGAGCTTCACACATTTCGCGCGCGAGATATATGCTCACACTCTGCTAATCACTAAACGACGAATTGCGAGCCAATATTACCACGCCGAGCCCTTAACACATCAACCATTGATCTTTACTCATTACCTCCATCTATTAGCGGCACACATATACACAATAGTCTGTCATGGTATCATAACCTTAGTGGCTCTTTACTATCTCACACACATCGCAAACAAGCCACGAGATATGATAACCGAGAAGACAGTTTTGTGCTCACAACTTGGTGGGGGCACTCTCTATGTATGTAGATTAGTGAGATGGTTTGATCTGGCTTCGTCACAAGTCTAAGCAAGTTAGCGCGTCCACAATCACATTTAGCTAATCAATCGTTTATGCACGAAGAGGACACAGCTTCTTACGTAATTCATCACTAATACCTACTGATCACTCAGTATCATTGATCACAGAAGTATATTTCTATGTAACTTGAGTATCAGAGCGTGGTATTGTGTGAATATTTATGAGGAGTGCACGAGGATCAGACTTGTGAGGATAGGGAGAGCGACGGCCTTGTAAGAGTGTGAGTCGGTACTAAGACAACAGAGTGCAATATGTCGATGGTAGTTTCTGGTCTTCGGGTCAAATCGACTAATCTTTTAGATAGGCTGGGGGACATTAGTGATTAACTCAAGATTGTGGTAGTTAGTTGAGTGGTGAATGTATTTCAAGTTGTAGAGGATACTTGCTCTGTCTCACTATAGTCGAGTCACAACAAGTATGTGTGATCATACGACTATGAACAGGCTAGCTTGTCAGAGATAAATTGGTGGATGGTTTATACTATGAGTCTATATCTGTGAGAACTGTATTTCTCATGCATCTATATTGGTCTTTCAGGAGATTGAACAGACACTTAAACATTAAGTGTGAGGATTATAGATCTCTCTGTGCGAACTCTGCGGTGACATGAAGTATACTATACTAACTCTAGGAGAGTTGGTCAATTTGGTTGCGTAGTCTGTTAGTGAGGACTTCTGACGTGGAGGTTTACGAGACACACTTGTTGAACGAGTAATATTTTGTGAGGTTTATCTTCATCTTAGCATATGTGAGTATGTCTAGTGTATTTCAAACATGGTGAGTGAGCGTGGACGTTAGTGGGACTGGTGGAGATTTCACGAGCATGGATTATGGATGACATTTTTAGCATAGATTACGGTTTTAGTTGGCACGAAATAATATGATTATGTGAGGTGTCCTGGGGGGCGATGTGGTAGGTCACGGTATGTTGCAAACATCATGATAGTGTGTGTAGTGTCTGTTTAGGCACTATAGACTGGACACACACTTGTGAGATGACTACAGTGTTGTATTAACAAGGATCGGATTGGACTGGATAACTTTATAGAGGTTTAGAGATTCGATGGGGTGAGCACAACGACTACTATGGAGCGCTGTGGAGGTAATGGGCACAGAGAATCGTGTTAGTGTGTATAGTCGGGAATAAACTAGGGCACTTGGGTGCGTGCGTGTGTCACTGGGGTGGGTGGTTCAGAGATATATAGAGTCTCAATGTAACAATAGGGGTTAATGTGATATGTTGGATATTCCATAATAGAAGTGGAGGAGCGGGAACAATTCCGTGGTTGTAAATGTAGGAGGGGCACACATGTGCATGTTGGTGGAGAGACTCGTAGAATTCTTGTGTAGTTTTAGCAACGGGATTGGGTGGCGCGTGTCTAGACAACAACAGGGGAATGGGTTGGAGCAGGTAGTTTGTGGCGGATGTGTGGACGGTTGAGGTGTGTGATAGTTAAATGGATAGTGATAGTTCTCGAATGGGATTGGAATTACTAGCGTGTATGTGTGAAGTTCAATTGGTGTGAACATAGTAGTATGGACGCGTTTTTGGTGGGACAATCAATACAAATGAACATGAACGAGGTCACACAGTGTGTTCAGCTAGGGAATCAGTGGTGATACATGTGTAGGAATTAGCATAAAGGTTCAGTATATATCGACTGATGATTTGAGGGCACGACAAGGATGCTTGACAGCTTTTAATGTGTTAAGTGATCACACGAAAGAGACAGCTTAGTGTTCTCGAGGTGTGACATGCGAAAGAGGTCGACAGGCGACAAGACTGTGTAGCGTGGGTGAGTATAGTGTCGATTCAGGAGTGGTAGTGTGAAGGTGTTGGAGTATGATGTGGGCGTGGGGTGTTGGTGACAACACGACTCGCTTTGGAGGTAAAGGGACAAGTCGGTGGGTGAGAAATTGGGGCAACTTTTCATTTTCTCTGTAGTAGATGTTAGTTGTTGAGCATGGTTTGATCGAGCTGACATGAAGACTTGTAGGTCTATCTTTTCAGATGCTACACATTTTCTGGCCGGGAGGTATAGCTCGAGGTGGGGGTAGAGACACGACACACACATTTCTAGAGTGATTGGTCGGATATGTAGATACAACACAATGACGTGATAGTGATCTGTATTACAGTTTCTTGGACGTTTGATTAACGAGTTTCATAGAGTTCTTGTTTATGTACATTGCGATAGACACTTTTATTGCAATGCTGACGATCTTTGAGTCATCACTGGTCAACACTCACATTACTTTTGAGAAGTTGACTATGTCATCGATTTTGTGAGTTATATGAGGGTGCATGGTTGGATCATGCGGATAGATTGAGCGGTTATACGTGTTGATACTATTGTGTATGTAATGGGTTTGGTGGCAAGACACGAGTAGAGATGTGTGGGTTGACGATCGACGGATGTGTGTATATGGGTACAGTTGGTTCGTAAGCCAAGTTGATTGGATAGTGTGTGATGAGTGTAGTTGAGTGGGTACACAACTCTTAGAATTTGAAGGGACGATGTTTCTCAAGATAGTGGGATAGTGATAGGAGAGGTGGTACTCTTCAGCAGAGGTGAGAATTATATGATAAGCGTGATACACTTCTCAGTGAGTGCACACATATGAATTTGATTTTGATCAGGAAGGTGAAGGGATAGTAGTGTGACAAGGGAGGAGGGATTGGGGGGTGTGGGATGGTGTTTACTATGAGAGAGACAGTGTGAGACGGGTGACAAGACGATTATAATGATGGGGGTAGAGATACATTTGGGGTAGCACAAGTGGGACGCGCACAGTGATTAGGAACTACATACTACAATAATACACTAGTGGACGCGTTGAGGGTGGTTCACGAGATCTGTGGTAGTGGCTATATTGTAGACTAGGTGGGTTGTGACGGATTGACGAGAATCAGGGCGATCTCGGACACAAACACACACATCTGGGGACTTTATACATAGGTGTAAGGGGAGTGCAGTGAGGGAGACATAAGGGTTAAATGATGTGATGGTTTGTGTGTGGGATGAATTTGAGTATATGGGAGACAAGAGCACTGTTATTGGACACACATATAAGGCACTAGAGTGATGTTTTTGAATCGAGTCAGTGAGGTAGGACGCTGGAAGCGGGAGATGTTGGGGGCATGGTAGTAGGGGGAGTTAGGGCGAGAAGACAGGCACGTGACATGAGTGATGGGTGTGTGGGAACGTGTAGCGTGGGGATGACAACAGATATGAGAGGAAGTCCGGGAGGTGACAGCATTGGAAGTCTGAAAGGAATGGTGACACACACATGACACAGGGAGAGTGCTGTGATGGAGCAGCAGTGGAGTGACTGAGGGAGTGGGTTGGGTGTGAAATGAAGGGAAGAGGATACTTGTATTTTGATTTTATTTAGTTGGGGGGAACATACGTACATTTGACACATACCGGTTTTAGCGTGGAACGCTGGTTCTGATGGAGAGGGGGGTATTGTGTGTATATTTTTGTGTGGGGTTTGAGTTGTTGTAATAGCGTGTGAATGCATGGGTGGTGTCACATTGTTGGATGTGGTTGGGAAAATGGGGATTGGTTTTAATGGTTGGTGGGTGTGTTTAGGTGTATGGGATGGTGGGGAGTTGTGGGATTTTAATGGGTTTTTTGTGGTTGGTGGAGTTTTTAGTGTTATATAGTTTTAAGGGTTTGTTGATTGTGTTGGGATATGGTGGGTTTTTTGAGTTAGTGATATGTGGTGAGATTATATGGTGGTTGGGAAGGGGTTGAGATGGTTGAGTTGGAGTTATATTGGGTGTTTGGAGTTTTAAGGTAGGTGTTAATTGGTAGTTTGGGTTTGTTTGGGAATGGTTGGATGTGGATTTGGAGGTTTGGGGTTGGGTAGGTTTTTTTTTAAGTATGTTGGGGGTGTTAGTGGGTATGGGTTGTTGAGATGGGTATGATGTGGTGTTGTTTGAGGGAGGGGTGATAAGTTGATGGGGTAAATGATGTGGGTATGTGTGGAGTGTTGTTATTTAGGTGGAAGGTGGAATGGAATAGTGGTGGGTTTGTGTGGAGAATAAGTGTAAGTTATAGAGGAGGTTGAGGGTGGTGTTGAGAGTTATTGTGGGGGAGTTGTAATGTGGTGGGTTGATTAATAGGGTGGGGTGGTTAAGATTGTTTATGTTTAAACTTGTTAGTGAAGGATGGGTTGGAATATTTAATTGGTGGATAATGTTTGAATATAAGTATTTTTAGTAATAATTAGAGTTTAGTCTTATGATTTTGTTGTTGAATGAAGTAATGGAGTAATGATTTTTTTATTTTTGGGAGTTGGGTCTTGTTTTTGATATTGTTTTTTGTGTCGGACCAATTACTTAAGTAGGATGATTTATAATCATCTTATTGAAATGAATTAGGACGCTTCTTCATTTGAATAAGGAAATTATAAACCGCCGAACCATAAGTTCATAATTCTTCACTTACATGGATTGGGACGCCTCTTTATGTAAGTGACGAATTGTGAATGAGTGGGCTTATGTGTATCCGACATAGCGTGCGTTCGTCTGTATAATTCATTCTCTGGGCTATGAATTCCTTTCGACTCGTCATTTGTGATATGATTTTTCCGACTATGTATCAACCGTCGCAAACCCTATGGAGATAAGTCGAATAGAGCACCGGGACGGCGCTCCCTTAAGGTGGGAAGACTGTAGCATCTCGTATTTTACGGTCAATATTTTAACCGAGCCTTAATTCTATTTCTAATTTGTATGGAGTTTATTATTTTTGTTTTAGCCGATTTGGTAAATATTCTCGTTCCTAGCTTTGAGTGAGCCGTGTTTAGGATTTTAATCCATCCTTGCGTCCTAAGTGGTTTAATATTCCCATGGATTATCCCGATGATCATAATTTTTATTCTTGTCATTTTCCGTTTTATCTCGCGTTCCAGCTTAAACCTCGCATTTTAAAGTGTACGCATTTAATTAAATGTTTTTAATAAAAATGTGTCGAAAATAAAAATAGTCTCGGTAGTGCAATCCCGAGCTACGGTTGTCATCTTTAACCTAAGTAAAAGTATGGTGTGTCAAAAACTAATTTTAGAAAAGAGGGGAGGACTTGTTTTGCCAATAGCCCAAACTAGTGCAAGAACTATATATACTAGTTTATTTCACACTTTATTCATAAACACACACACACTTTCTCTCTAGCTCCACCACCACCACCGGAAAACTTTTCCGGTCACCGGAAACCGCCACCGTCGCCGTCGGCCGCCGGTCACCGCCGCCGAAAACCGCCGTGGTCGCCGGAAAAATTACATGCAATAAACCCGAACAACTTATATTTTCCGAATCCCCTCGTTATGTTCTATCTTATTCTAACAGTTTTTCCACTAAAAATCCTAGCGACAGTTCAATGGTATTTTGCTATTTAGATTTCTGAGTTAGATTCGAGAGTTTTCGTTTGGTAAATGGTTGTTCTTTGGATGGATAAATAATATTTCAAGCTCGTCAAATGAAAAATGTTCTGTTTTTGGTTTTGGGATTAGGTACGAGTTGGCTAGGACAAGGAGTAAGCAATCGAGATCCGAACTAGCTCTTGTGAGCTTTGTAAAGCATTCGTTTTTTATATGGTTTATTATGCTCATTTCCGCCCCCATGATTACGATTGTTTCGTGAATGCATGTTATGAAGTTGGAGAAATCTTGCGTGAAAAGGTTAAATCGTATTATGGGTCGAATGAATTTAGATCAAGGTATTGGGTTTATAGTCATATTAGACATATTATAGTTGGAATGCAAGCTTAAAAATGAGGTTTTGATGTGTTTTGAAAAGTATAAAAACGAGCAGAAACTTTGACACGGAAAACGAGGTCCGAAAAATTATCAAAACAGATTTTTGATTTAAGAATACGAAAGAGCTTATTTTTACGAAGGTTTCGGTAATTTGAACGTCCCGTAACTCCAAATAACGAAGAAGTTACGGCGAAAACAAGTTTAGAAAAATCAAGTTTTCAATTAGCTATTTGCTAAGAAAAATGTTTGCAAATAAGAATTTTCATTGGCCATTTTGGGTACTTTCGAGTCCGTTTAAGCCTTCCGGCAAATGCACGAAAGTTATCCGGAATGACGTTTTGCATAAAATCTATTTGGTCAAAGTCACGAAAAATGTATATAGGGGTTTTTTTCAAAACTGGTGGACACAACTGCTAGGCTATTTAAAGACTGAAAAATAAATAGTTGCAGCAGAATCTGAAAAGGGTATTTTGGTCAATTTCTGTCGAGATTCAAGTCTCGGCCAAAACTAAAAAGTTGTCCGAAACGTCGTTTTACATCAAAATGCTTTAGAGTCCGAGTCGTAAAAATGTATTTTATCGAGTCATTTTGGACGGGTCAGATTTGGGTAAAAATAAAAATAAGTATAAAAGTCCAAAAAAGTCAAATGATGACTTTAAAAAGTCAACGAGTCATATAAGACTTATATAATTTTTAACTAAGTACATGAATATAAATAAAATGATAAGTATTAAAAATATACTTAGATGTTTAATAAACATACCAAAATGTAACTTTCCCGAAAATAGTACTTGAAAAATAGAAAAGATTGTTAGCGAAAATATAAAGTATTTCAATAAAGGTCACGAAAATAAAACGAAAGGAATAATTATAACCAATGAAGAGTGTTATAGGATTTAAAAATCGCTCAAGTGGATTTCAAGAAGGCCATATCATGATCACGATTTCTTCATTGCATCTTTTGGTTGTTTTCGTCGTGTGCGTTTTGTTTCTTTATACTAAGTCACTATTCTTTCTAGGTGATACTTAAGCGACCGTGGTTTCACGCCATCTTTGATCTAACTTTAGTACTTACTCCTTCATTGCTTCTCGGTGAGTTCATAACCCCACCTTTTCTCTTTTAATGGTTTTCATAAACTGTTTTCGGGGTGAGAATACATACCCGTTTTACCAAGCAAACTTATTGATTTCGACTACTTAAGCGTTACAAGACTATTTTTACTAAAGCTTTTACTTGCTTACTACATAACTTTTAATACATGATTGATTATTTATGAACTTACTAAAGCTTGATTTGTTTAATACATGATTTGAGATCATTGAATTCCTATATATGAAAACCGTGAGTTTTGAACACATTATTTTTATTACTATTGGACACAAGTGTTTTAAATTGTATGCTATCCAGATTATTGCCTGAATATTATTGCCTAAGTTACCTCAATGCCAACTAAGTCCCTTTTTATCATGAATCGTTAATTACTAGTGTAGTAAGCGCGAATGTTGTGGGTAGATCTATCGGGACTGCCAATCCCCACCTGGA
>BQNB010034505.1:0-51557 GCA_026074375.1 Tanacetum coccineum
CTATTTAGTATTTCTCTATAAAGATACCATGTGCTATGTTAATATCCTATTATGTCGCGCCTTGCGTTTCCGCCTTGGCGGGGCGTGACATTCGACTCCTCTTGTTCCTACTTCTGTTATTCCTACTCCTCTAAAGGAACCAGAACGAAACCCGGAGACGTTAATGGACAAAGTGCAAAAATCAGGTTCAGAAAGTACCGCACAAGTCCCACCTCCGGAGGATCAAGATTCTATTTTTATTGAAATTCCGATACCAAGAGCTAAGAAAACTGTTCAAGGGCCTGTTTCTCCAGATCCTAATTCATATCAACCTAAACTTCCATACCCTGAGAGAATGAAAGTAAGAGAGAAAGATACACCCAGTGCTCAGCAGAGCAGGTTTATGAAGTTGTTTAAACAACTACGTTTAGAAATTGGTTTAAAAGATGCTCTCATCGAAATGCCAAAATTCAACAAATGGTTAAGCAGTTTATTGAGAAACAAAGAGAAACTTGAGGAAATCGCCATCAATACCGTAAATGCTAAATGTTCTGCCATCATCTTAAACAAAGTTTCCGAGAAACTCGAAGATCTCGAAAAATTTCTTATCCCGTGTGCTCTACAAGAACTTGATAGGACTAATGCTTTTGCCGATTCTGGAGCTAGCATAAATCTTTTGCCTCATTATATCTACAAGCAACTTGTGCTTGGAGCTTTGAAGCCCACTCGAATGACACTCGAGCTTGCTAACCGTTCCGTTACACACACAATGGGTATAGCCAAGGATGTTGTAGTTAGAGTTGATGGTTTCACTTTTCTTGCTGATTTTGTTGTGGTTAATTTTGAACCAGACCCGAGAGTGCCTATTATTTTAGGGAGATCTTTCCTTCACACTGCAAAAGCTCTCATTGATTTATATGAGGAAAATTAACATTAAGAGTAGGAAGTAATGAACTTGTCTTTTATGCTGATAAATCTGAGAAAAGCAAGAATAAGCAATTTGCTCACGCCATTTCTGTCATTGATTTTTTGAAAGATGAGCCATTTAGTGACAGTACCACTAATCATTCCGATGCTCTTCCTCCTAGTTCTTCTCCGGTAAAGACTAGTGATAATCTTGAGGAGTTCGCCGATGAACTCACTCTTCTTAAAAAAGGTGTTCATGAAGAAAATTTTCAAGTTTATTCAAACCCTCTTTTTGAATTTGATGACAACTTCACCTCCAGTAACGAAAATCCTCTACTTTAAACAAGGAAAGATGAAGAGTTCTGAAAACAAGAACTCCAACGTTTTAGATTCCGATGAGCCAGTTTTACTTAACACACCTTTGTCTCTAAGGTTGAGTGTTTTGATCCAGAGGACAATATTGATGAGATCGATGCTTTTCTAGCCATGAAAGTTTCTTCTAATTTTAAGGAAGGTTATTACGATTCAGAAGGAGAAATAATTTTTCTTGAGAATCTGCTTAGTGATGATACCGCCCATAATCTCGCTCCCGAAGTAAATTCCGATCATGAACCAAAACAAAATGAATCCATCCATAATACTTCGATTACTTTTTCTCCAAGGAGTGATCCTCTTCACCATGAGTTCGCCGCGTGAAACTATAACACTCCTTTAAGGACGCGCGCGCTCTGAACATGAGGATTATCTTAGTCGTATGACTTTGCTTTGTGAGATTTCAACTTCCCGGTTACAGGAAAATGTTCATACTAATCCGAGTTCAATTATAGAATCTCTTCCCATATCTCTTATCCCCGTTGAGGATAATGACCCCGTTCAAGAAGAAATCGATATTTTCCTCATTCCAGATGATTTAATTCCACCAGGTGTTGAGAATGATGATTCCGAAGATGAAGATAATTCTATTTTCCTCCCCGAAAATGAGTCATCTATCCTTGAACCATCATCTCCTAGTCCTTCGCCGAACCACCGTTGTTTGCTTAAATTTTAAGCCGATCGGCCATGAGAATGATAAAGAAATTGTTATATCCCTAATGTTGAAGATATTTGTCAATTCTTTCACATTGGGCACTTTGGGAACTTTTCTTCCCATTTTTCGTATATCCGAGGATTTACCTGTTATTCTCTCTCCTCTTCAGGTGTGAGGACCTCGTTTTTGGACCCCGGCATCTCTACTTTTACATTTCCTTAAGCCTGTTCCATTTGCTCTCCCTCCTTCTTCCTTGAGAAACAGAGACTCTTCTTTAAGCTTGCCATTCAAGAAAGTCGGTTTTAAAGTACATTTGTATATGTCATATTCTTGTGAGGGCATTTGCTACGAAGATACGAATGGCCTCTATTTAGCAACCCGGTTCAAAATGATTCTCATAATCGATCCTTCTTCTTGTATGAATTCTTGTGCTATGAGTCTAACCTTATTCTTTTAGTATACACCCGCCATAATTCCTCTTCTTGGACCTTATAAAATCATTTCAGCTTGATCAAGAACATACGTTATTTTTTTTTCTGGACACGACACAATTCCTCAAACTTTCAAGTATTTCAAATTCATGAATTTCTCTCTTGCATGGCATCATGCATGACGGTTCAGTATTGCTTGTTTGAAGTTCTTGGGTTCTATTGAAAGTCAAGTAGGCATCAAAATAACCACACATTGGACTATCAGTTTTGAGCTTGCTTTTTTGTAGTAACAGAGCGAGGAAAAAATCACCGATTGCAGTGTTGCTATCGGATATCCTTTGTTATCTATCCAAGTGTTCTAATGAAGGTAGAGGTCTGTCTCACATTTAGATGATGATCCTTGAGAAGTTGAGTCTTCCTGAGGAGATTCATTAAGTGGATCATCATGAAATGTTAGGGTTTTTGGTGAGTCTTCAAAACCTTAAGAAATGATTTGAGAATGTTCATGTTCTTTTGATGATGGAATACTTGTTGAAGGAGCATCCTGATCAATGGAAGTTAACACAAGAGAATAAGCTAATACTTCAGCTCTTAGAGCAGCAACTTCTTCAACTGGAGAAACATCAATTGGTAGAGGGTTAAAATATTCATCAAACATTGGTTGAAACAACCAATCCCAATCATCTCTTATTGGTGGCATGCAAGGTTGTTGAGAAATAGGGTTTGAACCGAGTCCTGCACTGGATGTAGCAGGAGTCATTCCTTGAAGCCCGGGTCCTGAACTAAATTGTTCAGAAGCCATAGCTGTTAGCTCATCGAACGTTACATGAATTATTTCAGTAATTATCCGGGTCCTTCTGTTATAGATTCTGAACGCTTTCTTTGCAGGCGTGTAACCAACAAAAATCCCAATGTCTGCTTTTGCATCAAATTTACCCAGATTCTTATTGTCATTCGTAGGATAGCAAAGTGAACCAAAGACATAAAAGAATGATAAGTCTGATTTCTTGTCTTGCATAAGCTCGTATGGAGTTTTGTTATATCTTGAGGCATTCAAATAAACCGGTTTTGTGGTTGAACAAGCAGTATTGATAGCTTCGGCCCAGAGAAATAATGAAGCTTTAGAAAATATCAACATAGTTCGAGCATCTTCTACAAGAGTCTAATTTCGCCTTTCGACAAACACCGTTCTGCTGAGGAGTGCGAGCTACAGAAGTTTTGATGGTGTGCCAATATTTTCATACCCATTCACGAAGTGTCTGATTGACAAATTTGGTTCCATTATTTGTATCGAAACTTTTCCTGTGAATGGGCCACTTTCAAATGACTTGAATGTTTTTAATATATTTGATGATGGCCGCAGGAGCTAATCTTTTTGTCTTCGAAATATGACCCAGGTAATCTTGAGTAATCATCGACTATCACTAAGATATACCTTTTTCCCGTTAATACTAGCCACACGCATCGGGCCACACAAATCCATATGCAAAAGATATAGTTTCTCTTGATTAGTGTCTTCTGCTTTGGGTAATGAGAGGAATTTGTATGCTTTTCATTAATGCACATGCTGACAACAAAATGATCTTTAAAATTTAAGCCTAGGAATTCCTCGTGTAAGGCCGTCTTTAGCTAGCTTGTTCAAAGCACCAAAGTTGAGATGAGATAATCGATGGTGCCATAACCAGCTCTTAGTCTTTGGATGCTCTTGGTTAAGAAGAATATCGGAGATGATTTTTTATGCATGTCATCAAGAGAAATTATGTACAAATTTGTGTGGGATCTGATAGTAGGATCAAACTACCTTCAAATTTCGCAATAAAGCAAGTGCTTTTTCCAAAATGTAACTTCAAGATCCGCATCACAAAATTGGCCAACAGAAAATAAGTTTATGTTCCACGTCAATCACGTAGTAGACCCTTGCGATAATAATGTTTCCCAAGCTGATAGTCGACATACCCCATAATCCATGCAATCTGGTTCATTCCCGAATCTACACTATTACCTAGAGAAAATTTATGACAAAAGTTCATAAGATGATGAAAGCGATTCCTTGTCTGGGTTTTCGAACAGCCGGAGGTCCAATACCAGAGTAACAATCTGGATAACCTGTCATGACAAGAGAAGAAGATGATGGAATATCTATTGCAGTGGATCCCCAAATTTGATTGGGTTCCGAGTGGTTAGCATTCTTAGATTCTACAATCTTAGCTAATTTTTATTCGACCGATGTTTTTAACATTTTGGTTTTTCATGCTATAGACTTTAATTCTGGTTTTTGTATTTCATCTGACGTGGGAAGTGGTTTGCTTAGGAGGCACTATGTTTAGTTGAGGTGATCACTAGTTAAAGGGCTACGATGGTTACCAACTATAGTGAAGGATTCTTGCCTGTTGGTTTACACTTAAAATCCTACACAGTAAATTACATGACCCGTAGGTTTCCAATATTTTATTCTTTATGTTTCTTAGTTGATCTTAGTACATTTATTCCCATTTTACACAAAGATCAAGATGGACAAATTTATCATGAAACGACCATCTAACATGATTTGTTACAAGTAGCACAGAGAATTTTAGAATTCGCATTTGACAGTGAATACTTAACATCACATCACAAACATGTTTAACAACACGATTCACTTTATCACTTTCCTAGGTTGGGCTTCTACTTTATTCTTCTTGTTCCTACTTGTGTTTGCAGATTCTATCATCTTTTATGCCTGAGGCTTTGATCCGCTATTACTAGTAGAACACTTTCACTCGGTAGAAGACAAAAACAGGATGTGTTTAGAATTGATGTATTAGAAGAATCTACCTGTTAAATCTTGCTTGAGGAGTGTGATTGGTTCAGGCAAACCTAATTTCTTTGACATTGTTCATTGGGTTTGACAGATACCTCTATTAGCATAGGTGTTTATCGCAATTAGGGCACGTTATTTGACATATACAAGCAACGCTTGTATTCTTGTGGCATAACTTACTGGCAACGGTTCTAACTCGCTATTAAAGGGTTCGTTTTGATTAGCTTGTTAAACTATTTCTGATGGAATATTAGCTTGTTCTTGAGTTGTTCCTAAGATAGTTATGTGTGAACTTCCCCTATTTTGCAATAACCTAGGTGCAACGGTTCTTAAATCAAGCTTGAAAATGGCCTGAGCAATAGTGATGGCAGAAGGTGTGTGTACAAATTTTTCAACAAGTTATTTCACCTTGTAATTTTCATAATGTTTTTCAATAATGTTTATCACAAAGACCTTGTCTTGGAATTTGGCTTTCGAAATCCTCATTTTCCACAGATTTTAAGTTCAGTTTGTTAATTAAAGAGTCACTTTGTTCTTTATGACGCAACCCATACACGTGTATTTAGATTGAGTCAAAATGATCTTTAATAATGTTTCATATAATTAATTTCATTACAAATACGTTTATTAGTTCTCAGAAACATGAAAGCATTTTGCCCACTATTTTAAGTTTACTTATTTTTGGGCTCAAAGATACAGTTCAGGATTATGTCATCTTCCATTGGTATTCTCTCTCAAAGATTTAATAGTATCCTTCAACTTACAAAATTTGTTCGTTATCTTTATCTTGTAGCCGAGCTTTCAAATCATTGATTTCAAAATATTCTGGAATTTCAACAACATTTTGACTAACATAAGAATCATCGTTTTGAAAAACTTCCTGTTTTAATTGCATTGAGACTTCGAGAGAAATACAATGTTTTTCAAGTTGTGAGTAATTTTTCAAAAGATCATTATATGCTTGTTTTGATTTGGAAAGCTCAGCATCAAGATTCAAACACTTTTCACACAATTCACACTTTAGCATTTCCATATTCACAGAATTATTATTCAAAGACATAGAATTCATCACAGTTATCAGCACATCTTGAGACATGATTTTTTGTAAGAGTCGATCATTTTCCAAAAGAATTTCTTTCTTAGCAATTTCCAAACATTTTTTATCAACTGAAAACTGTTGAACAGACGCTTCCATTTGATCAAAAACTGATTGTACTTCCGTTATTTCATTTAGAAGATCTTTATCAAACACATTGAAGATGTCTTTTAAAGATTTTAGAAATGGAATAATTTCATTGTTAAAAACAGTTTTTGTATGTCCAAACCCCCATTCACCTTCTTCAAGAGCACTAGGTGTTGTCCTCTTCTTCACTATCGAGTCAAACTGGGTGAGGTGGAATTTAAGATTTTTAAGGCTTGCATTCACCAAACTCACCTTAGGTAGTTCAATGGGAACATCCACTATGACATGTGGTATGTAAGAAGGTTCAATGGTAGGATTGAGCGTATGAAACCAAAACGCTTGTTCAGCCGATAATTCTTGTTGTGGAGAAAAACGTTTTTCAAAATCATTAGTTAAGCTATTTAAATTTTCATAATCGATAGGTTTGTGAGAAATTTTCTTTGCAATAACTTCAGGATCTTTTGCTTTTTCAGACATTTTTGATCGACTCTCTTCTTCCAAAATCAATGTTTCTTCATTTTTTTTCATTTTCCATTCACAGGCATAGCAACATGTGTATTAGACAAAACAACACCATCATACACAAGGTTGGCTTAATCCGCTGAGCTTTCTTAAGTTGAAATGGATTTTGATAACCTAGAGCTTGTTTATGTATATTATCATAGAAGGCTTGTGGCTTAGTTAACATGTGCACTGTTTGAGCAGATTGACCCACTTTAAAAAGAATACTATCAAGTTATTTTATCTTCTTTTCCAAATCAATTTCGTTTTCCATATATTTATCTTCCTTTTCTTTGGATTTACTTTTGAAAACTGTGAATGTTTGCAATAAACATTCCTTTTCTTTGATTTGTTTAGAAAGATTTTGCTCAAGTGAGTCAACTTGTTCTTTCAGTGCAAGCTTCTCCCTAATCATATCATCCATTTGAGAATCAATCATTTTTTCACGTCTGCTTAAATCAATATTAAGACGTTGTTCAAAAGTTTTTACTTGTTTTTTTATATCTTTCTAGCTTAGCGGTTACTGATTCATTATTATGTTCCTTATTAGCCTTTTCCTAATTATTAACATGATTAATCATTTGTTCCGACATTTGTTCTATCACAGATAAAATAATTGAATCTTGTTGTGCGTGCAAATGAGTATCTTGAACATTTTCCTGCTATGTTGCTTGCAAATATTGAGAGTACGGAATGATATTGCTATCACTATCTATCTCATTATCTGTAAAATCCATAGCTGGTGGTTGTTCAAAATCCTGCATTACCTGCACACCTTGATTTACAATATCGTTAAGATAGGTTTCAGAATGAGGTACCTCTGATATGACGTCAGAACCATAGTTAGAAATGTTGGCCATGAGAACCGCTTGTGCAGTCGAGATATCATTACAGTCATAATCATAAGTATCAAGATCCTCAGTCTGAAAAGCAGCATTGTTTAGAATGATTGTCTGAACAACTTGACCATCTGGAACCCCTGGATCTGCAAGAAATGCGAGTTGCTCTTTATCCAAAATTTGTCCAGCTTCCTAAGCTTCAGCTAACATTGATTTCTCCTTATACCATGCTGCATTCCTTAGTCGCTTAGGCTGAGTGCATTGTCTAGCCATATGCCCTTCACCTTGATAGTTGTAGCACTTAACAACCCTTGCCTGTCCGCTTGAATTGTTTCCCCCAGAGCTAGTAGCATTACTCTTGAACCCGGTCCCATAATAACTTTGACCTTGTCTCCCCTGTACTTGTTGTACCGTGACTCTGACATCTTGAATAGTGGCTTGGTTTCTTGGATTCGAGGAAGTTCTGAGTTGATTATTGGTTGAGGGGAACATTGAGGAAGCTATAGTTGTTAGAAAAGCCATTGCTTTGTTGAGACAAGCAATTAGATCATCTCCTAGAGAGAATACAAGAAAAAAAAACCTGAGTCTATAAGAGGTGACTCAGTCATTGATTATGTAGTAACTTGAGGTGATTGATAAGCAATTTGTGGAACATATGAGGTTTGATGATTCATTTGAGACTGATAAGGATACGATGATGGAACAGATGAATGATTGAATTGAGGTTGTGATGGATAAGTAGATGAGAAATGTTGATTAGGATGAATTTATCCAAACTAGGATGGTGAATACTGTTGTTGAAGCTAAGGATTATTGTATAAAGACTGATAAGTGTTGAAGTGAGGTGGTGTCATCTGCTGATTTGCTACAAATGCTAGTGGATCTTGATTGCGTTCACGCAAAAGACGGACTTCATTGGCATGGAGTTCGTGTTATTTAAGATAGGCATGAAGCTGATCAAAGTTCGTTGTATGCAAATCCTTCACTAGATTGACATCCGTCACAAATTTACTCCATTCCGGTGGAAGACTGTTTAAGAACTTTGTATTAACTTGAAATTGCTCGATTTTCATGTTGTAGATGTTCATATCATTAATCAGGAGGGAGCTTGGCGTAACTCAATCTTAGCTCGATCGACCTCAATTCCCGACATGGAGATTTTATTCAAGAACAATGCCTTCCTTAACCATGAAATGGCTTTTCTCCCAGTTTAGAGCTAAATTGGTGTCTTCACACCGCTTAAGCATCTTTTCCAAATGTGTTAGGCATTTAAGAAAGAACTCCCAAAAAACCGAAATCATCCATAAACACTCCATCGTTTTTTCTCGGATCATGTCGTGGAAGATTGCATCATACATCTCTCTGGAATGTGCCTTGCAATGCAGAGGCCAAAAGGGCAGCGGACCCGTAGGACAATGTTCCTATGGGCAAGTAAATGTTGTCTTTTTCCTGATCATTTGGGTCCAATGGTATTTGAAAATAACCCGAGAAACCATCGAGGAAAACTATAGTATTCGTTTCCTCCTCCCGCCAAGCCTCTCAGACATTTGGTCCATGAATGTAGAGGAAAATGGTCTTTCGGGTGGCTTCATTCAACTTTCCGGGTAGTCAATGCATTACTCGCCATCCCCGTAAACTAATCGAGTTGATCAACTCATTTGATCAATCTCCAACTACCGGTAAAACCACCTTTCTTTGGTCCCAGTGTAAAACCTGCTTACCCAGGACTACCAGATAGTAAAATTAATCCACATATAGAAGTTTTTCAACTTCCTTTTTTTATGACATGACGGGATTTTTGGGTTTACCCTCTCTGAATGTTGACCGCTGGTGTTAACCTCTTCCATTAATAAAAATTTTGTTGTACAAAAATCCGAGGTTAATACCCTTATATCTGGAGTTTCCCAATCGATGCTCGCTTGTTGGACTGCACACCTTTATTAAGCCAATTACCCTCTCCCCGAACATCAAATCATTAAGACATGATGACTGGTACTTGTGTCAAACCACTAAAAAATGATATTCCCAGGTGGGGAGGTAAGTCCTGAGCTCGACCTCGATGGTTTCATCAATAGGATGTTTCCGCGTTGGCATCTCAAATCTAAGTTCTTTTCTAATTCAGGAAAATAATTTGCATGGTTGGAAGTGTGGTATGGGCTCACTATTTAAGATAGCTTCAAGAAGAAGAATGTCATACCTCGGGATCAACATTTCGGCAACATCAATTCCGGTGTCTTATACAAAGTATCTGAAAGTTTCAGCCCTCGATTTCTCAAAGAAAAAAATCACTATAATACCCCGAATGGAGTGAGGGCAAAGAAGTGGATAAACACACTGGTTCAAAGTAAGAGTGGAATTTTCCTTTGCTAATCTTCCGAGAATTCTAAAACTTCTTGAAATATTCCTCACACACTATATCAATAAAGTCGAACCTTGTTAACTGATTCCATGCATTGGTAGAAAATTTTCGTATCTCCTACTTTGAAAGTCACGGATTTTGTCATCAGTCTTAGGTCATCTCTTCACCGAGCACATCAATCAAGCTCTTTGCCGTTCTTAAAAAATGGTCTTCCTAAAAATCAACGGACCTAGGTCGGCATCTAGTCAACTACCACAAAATCGCTGAAAATAGAAGGTTCCAACCTTCACAAAAACACTTCGGCATGCCTAGGTGGGAGTGAGATTGATCGGAACGGCTAACTCGAGTACCAATCCAGTTTTTGGTCAGCCCTTGGCGATTAAGCTTTTCAAAAACGAGGAGTGGCATTAGATTGAAGCTGCACCGAGATCGCCAGGCCAAGCATTCATCCAACTCTGGAAAATCACACGGTATCAGAAACCAACCCGTTCTCCTAAATTCTCGGGAAAATGTCTTTAGGATGATCTGCCGAGCAAATTTTCATTAACCGGTGTTTTGGAGTTAATTCTAAATCTTGTCTTTGTTGTTCAAAAGCTTCTGAACATTGGACAAACTTAGGCATTTGCAGAGGGCAAATCTGCGAAGCTGTAGCTCGAAGTGAATTCCGAAAAATTACCATAAATTTCAAAGCTAAAAGTCGTCTTTTCCGCGGATTTTTCTCCTTGTTACCCTAGATTGATATATGGTTAAAGTCGTTTGGTTCTAGCAAGACAAAAACTGGTTTCCACATCATGGACTATTGGAGTTGGACGTCCTTTTGGTACTAATCCTTCCGTTAGAAGCACCGTTTCCTTTGTTACCTTGGTTTCAACTTCCAACCACCGAACGGTCGGTGGAATTTTGAGGTCCATACATATGAAACAACCGCTTTCTGGTGGGTGATTGCTTTTCAATCACCCTTCGGTTAGCAACGTTGTTGCAAGAAGAGAACCCGAACTTAAGTAGAAGCTTGGTTGGAAATTACCCATTTTGGTGAGGCAAGTCGTTATGTTGGTCATTTGGTTTTGCCATTTTTGCATAACCGCATCATTAGCTTGACATAGCTCTCAAAATAGTTTATGAACACCACCCGAAGCTTGATGAGCTGGAGCTTGGTAAGCTTGGGTGTTGATTAACCGGAGGTTGATATATTGTGGCTTGTTGTTGAACCTGGGGGTCACGTTGATTGACCCTCGTTGTAGCCAGTCCCACGGTTTTTGGTTCTGGTTCCACGATTCCTGATTGATGGCCTTGGTTTGTTGTGTTGCATGGGAGGAAAAACCGGGTGGTCTGATTTGGTTAGCCTCTGTGGCGGACGATAACAGCAATTTCCTGGTTGAAATTTGCTCGCGGCTGCTTGCGAGAGTATTCTTGGAATGTTATCCTCTGTAATTGTTTGCTATCTAGCCGACAATTACGATATGATGGCACCACCGTAGTAATACAACTTTGCCAAAAACCACTCTTTTACGGAGCGGAGCTGGAACTGGAGATGTTTGCTTGTCGAGAAGTAGAGCTCTAACCATATCTTTTAATTCAGCAACATCGGGAGATACACCGGAGGTGGAAGCGCTTGTACTCACTTTAGCAACAATGGCTTTGCTTCGGGAGTGACGAACTTTGGACTTGCTTTCGATGATGCTTGAGCAATCAGCGGGCCTTTTTGTCTAAAAAGTTCCACTGCGCGGAATTCAAAAAAGAGGTCTTGATCCCATAAACATTTAAGCATTGAAAGATGTATCAAGGTTTGTGATGCTCCGAGAATCCATGATTGTGGACATGCACGGAGAAGATCTTTGAATCGATCCCCAAGTCTTCACAAACGACTCATCAAACCTTTGTTTGAAATTGGTAATTTCGTTCCGAAGATTTGTCGTTTTAGAAGGTGGGAAAAACTGATTTATGAATTTAGCAACGAGGTCATCCCATGTCTGAATTGATCGAGGGGGTTCTTTTTCAAGCCATATCCGGGCTGACCCCTCGAGAGAGAAAGGAAAAAGCATCAACTTAATTGATGTGGTCGGGACATTAGGATATCTCAACGTAGAGGTGATTTTATTGAAGTAACGAGTTGCATAGGGTCCTCTTTGTCTGTCCGAAGAACGCTTGTTCTGGACAAGAGTTAGCAACCCATGCCTTGATCTCAAAATTTTCTGCTTCAATTTTAGGAACAACAATTGCGTCCTCCAGAATACCCTCGTGGGATCCTGGAGCAATTCTGCCATAGTTCGTTATCAGCCAATCGTGTCTTTGGGAGTTTTCGAAAACAAAGTTCTAGAACATGTTGTTGTTGTTTGTCATAGACGAGCTTTAGAACGAGTGCGCATGCACTAAAATAGAGAACAAGAAGAGTATTTTTGGTTTTTTTTTTTTTTTTTATTCACAATCTATTTTACCGGACAAGAACCTAAAACTAGACAACTTGAACCCAAATAATCTACTTACTTCACGGTAGCTCTTAAAAAAAAATAAACCGCAACAGGTGAGCGGAGATAGGACTAGCGCGAAGCTTATTTCTCCCTTTCGGTTCAGTAGTTCCTAGAACAACCCTCTTATCCCACATTTATAGCTTTTTACTTATCAGTTAGCCGTATATCGTAAGAGACAACAAATGGTATATTTTAAAATGCTTTTGATTCTATGGAACCAATAAGTTCACCGGAAGTTATTATGATAATACCTCAATTTAGAATATTATATTTTTGTATTTTTACCAATTTATGTATTTTATTTATTTTTTATGGACAATGTTTTTATATTTTTGGTTTTTTCCTTTTTGTTTTTAAGATTATAATTATACTAGAAAAGAAAATAAAAAATATTTTTTGTACTTTTTATGTTTTTAATAGAAGAAAATATTCACAATTGTAATAAAAAATTTTCAAACGTAAACGAAATTCGTTTCAAAGCCTCCCCGGGAACGGCGCCAAAATTGACTTCGTGGCAAACTCAACCCCTAAAACCTATCTATATTGATAATAAAGACACCGATGGATCGAAACACGCGAGATCTAGAAAACCGAAGCATATAGTTCTCCGGGTCGTTATGTCCAACGAGGCTGAAATAGAATATAGCAAGACGATTGATGTATTGTATGTTTGAATGTCACAGGAATGCGAATATAATGGGCAATAAAGCTGAAGATAAATAAGTAAAAACACATAAAAATAGCAAAGAGAATATACAAGAACAAGAATCAAGACTAGGAAGACAAAAACACGTTAAAAAACTTTAAACAAGACCCAAATAATGCTCAAATAAACTAAGATGAAGTTTAAATAAGGCTAAACTAACTCTAAATAAGCACATATAAAAAGCAATAACTAAATTTAACAAGATAAACACAACATTACTAACAACAGATACTAACATTTTAAACTACCAGTACTAACATGGAGTATACTGCTAGGCTACAGTTAAGTACTGTTAGCTTAAGGATAGTACGCTTAGGCTTAAACAAGACTTAAAGAATAATAAATAAGCAAACAAAACAAGCTAAAACAGAAGTTCACCTAACCTAATAAGCACAAAGTAATTGAATAACAACTAGAATAACCTAAAATGATAAATAAGCTAGAAAACTAAAACTGATAAACCTCTTAAAAATATATTTAGAAAAGGGAAAATAAGTTCAACAGAATATAAGTAGACTAAAATAGCATATCTACATTAAAAAGCTAAAGAAATCTTAAAAAAGTTGAAATAATAAACTTGATAAGCTAAAATGGGCACCATACTAACATTTTAAACGAGACAGTATACTAACTTGGAGTTAGTACTGCTTAACAGAGTTAGTACAACGCAACCTTGAAATCCAATAAATATGAACTAGCAGTACAAACTTGAATTAGTAACTGGTAGCTATAAGTTATACTTGCCCAAAATCAACTAGCAGTATTAACTTAAAAGTAACATTTTTTAACAATAAACTAATAGTAACTAAAGCAAAATAAGCACTAAACAATAAAAAAACAACAGATAAAGCACAAATAAGCAGTTCTACAATCAATAAGAAAAACAAGAAAAAGAGAAACTTACAACACCCTTGCTCAAAACAAGGTCAAACAATGAATCTACAAGCTCTAGCTTGTATAAAACAAGCTAGTGAGAGTCCATAAGCCCATCCAGACTGGCTTATCATCCAAAACCTAAGCTGTGGTATATTTGAGAGATGATACAAGATTTTCTCTAACTACTTAACATTTTATTTCGACTTAATGAAAACCAGCGCTAGTAATAAGCTGTGATGAGAACTTTTTGAACACAAAACAATAATGATTGAGAAACTAACACTGGTAATGTAATATTACTGTTAAAAACTTCAAACTTTTGCATTAATTCTTGAAAGTGGTTTACAAAGGATAAAAGTAAAAGCATAAAAGACTTTTTAAACAAACTGGCAAAATAACAAATTATTTTTAAGATTAAAAACTAAAAACTAACAGCCTCAAAGGAGGCTTACAAAAGGGCTCTATTATAGCCGAAGTACAATCTCTTGAACCGTTGCAGCTTGTCTTCTTTGGAGAGAGCCCAAAAGAGAGTGCTAGTTGTGTGAGGTAATTGTGAAACGAAATACCACTTGAATTTCAATTGAGCTTCTTTCGAGACTACTAGCCATCGAAAATTGTTTTGGAATGAGAGGACTGCCCAACATGTCATTTATTTATTATTACAAACTGGGATGGGTTAGTAGGGTGGATGAATGTTTGCTATGGGGGACAAGTGGTTTTGCAGGGTAGAAGTATGGACGACAACCAGTTGTAAACTGGTTTTTTTAGGGCGGGAAGAAGACTTTTTGGGAGTAGGCAAAATGGTCCGCTTAAGGTATATAACTTAAATGCAATCTCTACCTTCTTTGCAATTTTAAACCCATGTCATTCTCTTTTTGCAATACAACTTGAAGGTTTTGGCAGTTTTTGGCCCCCTCAAGTTGTATTTTCTTGCCATTGCTACTTTTGCCTTTGCCCTTTTTTACTACACTCCCGTGCTTGGAATTGCTTGCTTTTAGGCTTTCTTTTGTCCTTTTTCTTGAATATCCGTTCCTGCACAATACGAATACAAACATACAAATACAATGTATTTTTGGTACATTTTTAGTCATTTAAGTCCGTATATAGTGGAAAATGGTATGTGTAATTAAACACATATCAATGCTAAACAAAGATTATTTGGAAATCTTAAGAGCTCAATTATGTAACTTGTTGCTTTTTCTCCCATATCTCTAACAGGATTAATATACGGCCAGGTTTTGGTATTAAACTTAAATCAACAATTTTTATGTAATATATATAGCAAAAATTCTAGTCTTAGTTCAAATTTATACTTGAATTTTTCAAAAAGAAGTCTTCTTTAAATAAATAAATGTAAAAAATATATATATATATGATGATGAAAATATAAAAAATGATAAAATGATAAAAAAATTAAATAATAAAAGCTGTGGTTATAAAGTTTACTATACCTCTGCCGCTCACAACCGCTGAGGTAGTCTCTAAAGAAAGCCCATAGTAAGAATAAAAATCCGAGACTGATAAAAGTTTGCTGCATCTTGCTGGCTCACAACCGATGTTGCAGCCTTCTAAAGGTCGAGGGTCAATTAGAGCATAAATTTGTCTAAATATTTAAATTTAATAATAAATTGACTTCTTTTTTGTTTAAATTCAAATATCTTTTGCACTTTGACTACTCCTATTTTTAACTATGAATATCCGTGAAACCTTAGAGTTTTTTAAAAACTAAAGTCCGTGAAGTCCCGATACTAGTCACTGTGGTGCAAAATCCTGGTCACTTAGTCCCCCCGTAAAGGTTGGGGATGTGCCGAGACAAAGTCCGTTACCTTGGAGATCTCGCTCCTTTAAACTCATTATTCTAAGTGGACTAGAGCATAGATGTTGCAAAGAATTTGACCATGGTTGAAATTCAAGATACATACACTCCTTAAGATATAATAATGTCGAGTAAAAAGTTCACAATTTGCAAAAATAGTGTTTACATCCTTACTAATATTTTAAGCTTTGATTTTGTTTTAAGCTTGGTTTGAATAAGTGAAAAGTCGGGAACAATGAATTTATCATTTTTGGGGCATTCTCGGATTCGAAATGTATCTTGTTCTATGATCCCTAACAGTTATGGAAATAACGAAAGTCAAAATAATATTAAAAAAAATTAAAAAGAGGTTTTAGAAAATGGGAAATAGGGGTGTTTTATAACTTGTAATTTCTTAACTTTCTTCACGAAAATCTTTGCTACTTTTCAAAGGTTTAGTTTGGAGAAGTTTTGAGGTATTTCGTTATAAGGTATATAATATTGCGTGAGGACACGCAATCGCTTAGTTTGGGAAATTTTGATATGTGTGAAAACACATATCCATTTTATATCAAAATAGACCCTTAAAAGATCAAAACTGTGCATAAAAAACTTGTATATTGTTTGTTTTGTTTTTCTTATTGTGTAGGTACAGATTAAGCAAAAATCACAAGAAAACGGTTAAAACCGGTCCAAACACAACACAAGAGAACGGAATAGGCCCACAAAAATCCGGGAGAAGCATCGAAAGTACAAAAATTCAACACTAATTTCAACTAAGTCAAAGTCATAACAAGACAAAAATCCCAAAAAATACCAAACTCGTCCCTCATAAATTCCAAAATTACATAAATGGTCCCTTTACCTTAACGGGCTAAAAACCTTTATAGTTAACATTTGTTAACTATTAATCCCGTTAACTTTTTATAACAAATCCAAACTCCACAACCCGGGCCTAAATCCCTTATAACCTGGCCCAAACCCAAGTCAAAGAAATAATGAGCCCGGGTCAAACAAACTCAAATACCCTTTTTATAAGAAAAAAGAAGCAGGAAAAGTGGCTTTACCACTGTTCACCCGTCTTCTACCTTTTCACCAAAGGTAAAAACAAAGGGCAAACGTCAATTGAGGGACAGAAAAAATAATTCATGGGACAAAGTACACATGGGCAGAGTAATACATCATCAAACGCGCCCTATTGGTCTATCCCCAACAAAGAATGCCACGTTGGATGATAAGGAAGCACAAGGGAATGTTGGGATTTGTACTTAAGGTACTCACAGAAGTAACACAAAGGTGTCACATCATGGATTGCCACGCTGGCAATCCGTGTGCTAAAAATCTAATCCAAGGGTCAAGAGTGAGCATCCAATGATGAAAGTTGATTGAAGGGCCAAGATTGATTCAAGAGGAGCAGATATGACCAGAAGCTTCAAGACAAGTCTATATAATGGCCACCACTCCTCACACACAAGAATCTATCTTTTTCTAGTTTTTAGCTTTTGGATTTTTTAGGTAATTTAGCTTAAGATTTAAGTTTCAAGTAAATGTAATTTTCATTTAAACGTTTGTAATTCTCTTTTCAAGTAATGTAATCAAGCTTTTTAGTTAATGGAATTTAAGTTTTCTTAATAAATTGTCAAAAAGCTCTATATAAGCTCTAGTGATAGTGTAAGGATTCATAAGCTCTTATAAGCTCTCACAAGTCTATAAGCTTGTGATTGAGCTTAAATAGTCATTTAATCTACTTTAACTTTAAAAACAGTTAAAAACCTTGGCTATTTGGATAAAAGGCTTATGGAAGGGAAGCTAACAATGGAAGAGCTTCCAAGGACTTAAACTGGCTTATCTCTGATAAGCCAGAGCTGTTGATAAGCTCATTTGAGCAATTAGCTTCTGTTTAGCTGAAGCATTTTGTAAGTTTTCATTTAATTCCTTTGTTCTTTAAATTCTAGCTTAAAACTGCTTAAGTAGCTTATTAGTTCTGCTAATCTGCTTATCTATTGCTTATTTGTGCTTATTACTGTTTAGACAAGCTTAATAATCATGCACTTTAATCTGTTTTTAGCTTTTATAGCTTAGATCATAGTTTACTTTTTAACTTGTCATAAAATCACTAAAAAACCAAAAATATTAGAGTAATTTGTAGATCTTAAATTCTAGCTTATCTAGTTGTTAAAATAAGCTCACTAGGTTAGTTATAAGCTTCTAGCTATCTGGTATTAAGGTTTCAATAATTAGAATTTAGAATCATAAGCTAATGAAATCTGTCATAGTTTTAAGGGGTGTTTGGATTAGTATTGTTTGACCATCAAAAGTCAAAGTAACTTGGAGGTTTTGCTTTGGTCAGTTTAATCTTCATAATTGATTAAGTTTAGAGCAGGTTTGTAGGTTTAGTTGAGCTTAATTTCATTTTGAAGCTTGTTATGTTTGCCTGTGCACCAGGGGAGCAAGTTTTCTTTTAGATCTTTGGAAATTTTGAACCAATGCTCTTTGAGCTTTGTATTTGTTTGTTATGTGTTTAGACACACTCATTGAGTGTGTCTAATGCAGGTTTTATCACCTTAGTCACTTGAAAGTTGTTTTTGCCCCATTTGTCAATTGCATCAGCAGTAGTAACTTATGTTACTACTGCTATCTTTTTAAGCCTCAATTAGGCTAAGTGTTTGTAGGTTTTAGATTCTTAATATCAATAAGCTATTAGATTACATATAGGATTAGTTAGTTTAAAGCTTGTTTTTCATTTCTAGCTTAAACTCTTAGGTTAGTTTAGCTTTAAATTTCATCTAAAATAATCAAAAATCCAAAAACAGTAGTATCTAGACTTAGTTTCTTAATTTGAATTTCATAGCTTTAAATATCTGTTTTTATAATTGGAATTCATAGCATATAAGTAGATAGATAAGTCTTCAAAAGCTTAGAATCTGAAATAGCTTATTGAGGTTTATAGCTTATTAAGTTTTTAAAAGCTTTGAGTTTTCTTTGCTGAGTTTGCCTCCTAGATCATAGAATTTAGATAGTTAAATGTGTTATTTGGATTATCAGCTTATCAAAAGTAGATTCTCCACATTATAAGCTTTCTTAAACAGCTTTTTGTTTTTAAAATTGAGCTTATAATGAATTGTGTGCAAGCCTTTTAGCGAATCATAGCTTTTTAGAGCTTAAAAGCTCACATACTGAAAACAGCTTTTTCATAAGCTCTTTAAGAGCTTATTTTTGAGTTTCAGCTTATAGTATCTTTATTAAAGTTGCTTAAAAAGTTGTCCTCTACAACTTTTCTTCTTTAAGTTTTTTATAAGAACCAAAAAAAAGGGAAGTGGAAGTCGGGGGTGAGCAAGACTCGAACCCCCGACCTCAACACCTCAACCTTTTATAACCACACACACACCCACTCCTTACCGTTGTGCCCTTGGGTCTTTTCCATTAGACTCTCACACTATTAATCCTTTATACTCATTTTCCCTTATAAGCTCTTTAAGCTGTTATAGCTTATTTCGCGGCTTATTTAATAAGCTGTGATCTCGGGTTTATTTTTCCTAGGATTTAAATAGTTTAAGCTATTTTCTGTCATTTTTCTAGAATTTTTAGTATTTTTATCATTTATATTTCAATTAAAATATTTTAACAAATCATAAAAAATAGAAATATAAACAAGAAAAATATAAATCTATTTTAAGAAAAAAAAAAATTTTATCCTAAAGATTCATATGAAAATAAGTTTTCGCTATTCGTAGGGGTCCCAAAATTACCAAATTTCGTTTCTAAAGAACGGGATTCGTACCTCATTTTCATTTCTTCGTGTTTTAACGTTCATTTCAACTCCGTTTTTGTTCTAGTTTTCTTTAAACTTACTTTTTAGCCAAATAGAGTCCATTTTAAAAGTAAAATTTAAGTTAGGTTTATTTTTAGCAAATTAGGGTTTTTGACCTTCATTTAAGGGTCCCGTTTTGCGTTTTTAGTTAAATTTTGATTTCCCGTTATTTGTTTTCATGCTTAATAGTTAGAGCTTGTTAATTTTAATTGTTAAAAGTAGTTAATCAAATCAACTATTGTTTCCCATTCAAATCATTGTCCGAACAACAAGCGTAGTTTCAATTTCACAAATCGTTGGGGATAACGACCCGGGGAATCATACTTCCCGGTTAATATACGTATTATACTATATATATTTGTGAAGAATTTCCTTTTTACCTTTGTCCTCAAGGGTAAATTGGTAATTTTCCATCATAAAATATATTATATATTTTAAAGCGTATCATGAAGCCCTTGATAAATTTAGAATTTATAAAACAAAAATTAAATTGCAACAAAATGACTTAATTAAAACCTTACGCATAGATAGAGACGGTGAATACTATAATCCTGTATTTTTCCAATCTCTAGGAATCATTCATGAAACTACAACTCCTTATACACCACAGTAAAATGGTGTGGCTGAAAGGAAAAATAAAGCTCTTAAGGAAATGGTTAATTCCATGTTATCTTACTCGGGTTTGAGTGAGGGGTTCTGGGGAGAAGCCATGTTAAAGGCTTGCAATTTATTGAATATGGTTCCAAATAAAAGGAATACGACTACCCCATATGAGCTTTGGTATAAGAAACGACCCAACTTGTCATTTTTACGAGTTTGGGGTTGTAGGGCCATTGTTAGGCTTTCGGACCCGAAAAGGAAAACTTTAGGTGAAAAGGGTATTGATTGCATCTTTGTTGGATATGTTGAGCATTCCAAGGCATATAGGTATTATGTTATTGAACCTAATGACTCAGTTTCTATTAACTCGATTATAGAGTCGAGAGATGTAATATTTAATGAGAATCATTTCTCTTCAATACCTAGACCAAAGGATATTATACCAAATTCAGATGAATCTTAAAGGGTTAGAGACAACCGATCTAGTCATCTTCAGAGACAACCAATCTAGTCATCTCTAAGAAGTAAACCGATCTAGTCATCTCCAAGAGATAACCGATCTAGTCATCTCCAAGAGACAACCGATCTAGTCATCTCCAAGAGATAACCGATCTAGTCATCTCCAGAAGACAACCAACCTAGTCATCTTAAGAGACAACCGAACTAGTCATCTCTAAGAGACAACCGATCTAGTCATCTCCAAGAGATAACCGATCTAGTCATCTCCAGAAGACAACAAAACTATTCAAGTTTAATAGAAACCAAACTAAACAAATCTCAAGACTTAAAAGACAACCTTAATTAAATACAATTTCTTTCTACCACCGTTCGATCCGACAATAATCTTTTAACATACAAATTTCTCAATGACAACTCTTGCTGACAAAGCAATTCTTTAAGGTGTAGACAAATCGTCCACCTATGTTGGCAAAAAGATATGTAATATTCTGGAAAAGCATAATGGAGCTATAACATGATGAAATAGACAACATGGACAATGGATCCTTAAATCACGTTGAAAATGGTCCTCTCATTTGGCCTTACAATTGAGGAAACCTAGAGTGACTAACCAAAGAATATTCTATTATCTGCTACGGAAGTCAATTGTTAAAAGCTGATGTGATGTCAAGGCAACAACTATCATTTCTCCAAGGGACTACACCAAAGGTCTAATGCAATTGGTTATGCAATCATAAAGTCGCCAAAGAACTTTTGGGAAAGAATTCTCACTTCTCATGCAAGGGAAACTTCAATGACGAAATAAGAAAGAGAGTGAAGCTTTATGATGAATTCGATAAGTTTTGCTTATTAGAAAGGAGGAAGCACTACATGATTTTTACTTGGAGATTTTCACTCTACTCAAAGATCAAATGAACATCTACAATATAGAAATTGGGAACAATTTTTCAAGTGAACATCAAGATTTTTGAATACTTTTTCCTCCTAGTGGAGCAAATGTATTGTGACAATATGTCAAGCTGGTCGGGAATTTGGCACATAACTAACATTGATCAGCTACACGCGTACTTGGGACAGAACATGAATTTCATGCAAATTGAAGTTGTGTTTAATCATTAACGCAACTAGATCCGCTTGCTTTGTTGAAACCATCAGATGACCCATTCTCCTTATCAAACTCATAGCATCATAGACCAAAACTCTAAATTAACCACTAGTTCTCACTAATCAGATCTCCACATTATGGATCACCTATCAGTTCTTATAAAATTCTCAAGCAATCCCATCATCAACCCTCTTCATCGCTTATCATACCAATGATTACAAGCATCAGTCACCATAACGCTTATGGTGCACCATCATCAATCCCTCAAATTGAATATGCTCCCACAGTTAACCAACAACAACAACCTGAATTTCCCCCACTAGACTTAGGTCTAACTATTCTGGTGTTCAAGCAAGGTGATGATCCCATTGATGCTATTAACCATATGATAAACAATCTATCAGCTGTCGTCACACGAGCACACAATAAAAACGATATACACTACATACAAAGAATATAGAAAAAACACACACAAACAGCGCTAATAAAGTAAACGAATAAGTAGTCCATCACAAAAACAAAACCAATAGACAACTCGACATTACAACATTAAAGTACATCACTAAATCTCGCTACCCCTACTACCAGACAATCAGCTTAGAGAACTTGTCAAACCCAAGCAACAAGCTACCATTAATGATGGCAGAATTACTTTACAACCAGTTCAGGGGAGATAAATTTCTTTTGCTCAGGTAACAAGTCTAACCTACACACCAGGTTTTTAAGTGGAAAGCAATTCTGGGAAACCAAATGATGTTATTTGTTATAACTTAAAGGGAAAGGACCACATGTCCAAACATGCACCTAAACCTAAGAGGAAATGGGGATGATTCATGGGTTAATGATAAATTGTATGCTGGTACAACTCAAGCAAATGGTCAAATTCTATCATTGGAGGAATTAGCAATTTTGGCAGATCCAGGAATTGCATACGGTCAATCCACACAGACTATCATTACCCACAATGATGCTTATCAAGTCGATGATTTGGATCCATATGACTCTGATTGTGATGAACTCAACACTGCCAAAGTTGCTCTCATGGTAAATTTATCTCATTATGGTTTAGATGCTCTTACTGAGGTACACAATCCTCATAATGTGAATACTAATATAATAAATGAAGTTGTGCAGGCGATGCCGTCTTCTGACGAGCATCAAATGTTAGTGAACTTCAAAAAAAGATAAGTAACCAATCAAAGACTAAAATAACCAGTGATACAATATCATTCTTATTCTTAGTATGTGACGAATCACAACAATAGCTGTTTCAGAATTCTAGATTCATCTGCAACAACAAGATGTACTAATATTATCTTGTGATTGAACAACTGAACACCCAAGTCGTTAATTATAACCAAGATAAATCTGGACAATAAAAGTGTCATGAGACTTTAACTGATTGAAGCTATGAAAGATTAAGGATCAAGTTAAAGTTTGAAACAAAAGGACAAAATGTTGATTTAAAGAGTCATGATAACGTTTAGATACAAGTGCACAGTCTATAGAGATCGATCATCTTAAATGTGTATTTTTAAACATTTAAAAAAAAGATATCGTTAATGCAAACATTACTCTTCTCAAAAATGATTTTAGAAAGAAAAATCTAGAACATTGATAGAGAAACTTGCTCTAGAACAGAAGATCAAACAACTAGATAATATTGTTTATAAAAGAGGTTAATCTGCACAAACTGTTCACATGTTGATGAAACCCCAATTTTTCTATGATCATACCACTAAAAAAGCTCTAGGTTTTCAAAATCCTTTCTATCTAAAGAAAGCTCAGCAGTTCGAAAACCGAAACTTATGAGTAGTGGTCCATAAAGAATACCTAGTGCTATTGTGATTCGCTGATTCCAAATATACCCATTGGTGCCTTGCTGAAGAGAGTCATTCAAAAATGATTTTAAAACAACAGGACCTTATGATGTTAGAAAAGAAAGTTAATACTAAACCTGTCGATTATGCTGCTCTTAACCCAACTTCTTCTAAGATTTTGAAACATGATTTGTTTCCGACAAACCTAAATTATTTGTTAAACAAGCCTTTGGTCTCAGATTTTATGAATTCTTTAATCCCAATCCTTCCATTTTTTTTTTTTATGAAAACCCACCAAAGTTGAGTTCAAAGAACTTCCTAAAGTCATCATGGTTTAATACGAGTTTGAAGAAACATACACGAACCCATCTTGCTGGCTTTTTGACGGGTTATGAAAGAAAGAACCACAGCCGACAGCCACAAAACGAAAAAACTCCATCACTGAGGGCGCGGGGGCTATTGAAAACCATACAAAGCTTGTTTTAGGGATGAAATTATTCCATTTGTAAAAGCACTTAAGTACATATTTAAGAATTTCGAATCAATATTTAATTGATGAACTTACTGAAGTCCAAAACGTCTTTCATCAAATGGAACAGGCTGTGGAACAACATCGTTTAGAGTCCAAAACATTTGAAGTTAAAATGAATCAAGTTTTGAACGAAAATGAACGACTCTTGAAACAAGTCATTAGTAAAGATATAGAGAACATAATTGTGAATTCTTCTATGGATAATGTTTGTGTGAATGTAAATGAATATGAAAAGTGTCTCAAACTTGAGACTGGGCTTAACAAAAACGATTTCATTGAAAAAGAGATTTACAATAAACTGTTCAGAAGATATACCACTTTTGAAAAACATTCCATCTCTTTAGAAGTTGATACTCAACTTAATCAGGAAATTTTTCAAAGAGACAATTCGGTTTCAAATCAAAGTGCTTCAAGTTTTGATCAATATTTTGAATTAAATGAATTGGAAGCTCTGTCGCAAAAGAAAGACACGGTCATAATAAAGTTGAAAGAGAGAATAAAATCTCTAAGTGGAAAAATAAATGAGGATAAGATCAAAAAGGACTTAGAGGAAATTGAAACGATAAATATTGAATTGGATCATAAGGTGTCAAAGCTTGTTGCTGAGATGAAACATTTGAAACAGACCTATAGGCAACTTTAAGACTCATTAAAAACAGTCCAGCCACGTATTTCAATCAAACAGAACAATGTTGATATGTTAATTAATCAAGTCAATCTAAAGTCTGTGGAAATCTCTGATTTAAATGCTAGTCTTCAGGAAAAAGTTTTGGTCATTACAGCTCTCAAGAATGAATTAAGGAAACTTAAAGGAAAAGCTGTAGTTGATAATGCTGTTACGAAACACACTATTGATCCAGAGATGCTTAAGATTGATGTGGAACCAATAACCCCTAAATTGTTGAATCCTAGGACAGCTCACCATCATACCTATATTAAGCACAACACAGGAAGAAGCTACAGTTCTTAGGGACCTAGTTAAACATGTTAAATCAAGTTATCCACTAGATCATTCCTTAGAATCTGCCTTAGATATACTAAACGAATTCAGGAGTTGCTTACAAACATCAGTCAAACCTGCCCTAGTATCAACAATTCTGGTGAAAAATTCGTGGCTGTAACCCCAAAGAACAAGTACAAAAGAGTTAGATTCACTGAGCCAGTCACATCCTCAGGAAACACAAACACAGCCTCTTCATCAAACCTAGTTTCTAACAAACCTGCATTTTCTTCTATAGGAGTAAGACCATCTACTAGTGCTAGCGGATCACAGTCCTCAGGCAATACAAAGAAAGATAAGATTCTACAAACATCAAGTAGTACTCTAAAGAATAAAGTAGAAGCCCACCCTAGGACAGTTAAATCTAGTTTGAATAATAAGAATAGTGTTGAGTTAAACTACAAGGAAATGCAAATGTGTAGCATTCCAAGCTTAATGCAAATTCTGAAACCTTTATGTGTAAGCGAAATGGGTTGCATGTTTCTGATAATCAATAATTTGTGGTGTTCTCGATTTTATCAAGATGAATGCTCCGTGCTAAATCTAAATCGTTCAGAAAAATCTCAAGAGAACAGCTGGAAACCAACAGAAAAGTGTTTCACAAATATTGGATACATTTGGAGACCTAACTGGTCGCGAAAACGTTCACTATAGAGGAACTTGCTGCCCTTTAACTAGGATTAACCACAACTGCTTAAGTGCCCCTAGAAACCAACTGCTTAAAATCTGATACAACTAACAAGCGCTGTAACAACATTAGTTTACTCACGGAAACCTAGGAAATCTAAAACTGATGTTCCCGTTAGCAAACCTAAGATTGTTAAATCTATATCTGCTAACAATAAGGAACCCAGTAAATCTTAGGGATCCATAGTTTCCAATGTTCCATCTTCCTCTCTTGATGAATGCAGGTTGTCCAAAATTGTTCTCTGGTATTTGAACTCCGGCTGCTCCAAGCATATGACCGAAGATCACTCTCAACTCACCAATTTCATTAATAAGTTTCCTGTTTTACAGTCAAATTCGGTAATGATCACATGACAAAGATTTGGATAAGGTGATTATCAGATTGGGGGAATGTTTACGATCTCAAAGGGTTTCACTCTACCTGGCTCATCTAGGAATAGTTCTAAAGAATCGTATGGGTCAAATGACATGGCTCATAATTACTATCTAGAGGAAGCTAAGAAAAAGACACAAGACAAAAATAGGAATCTTAAACCTAGGGAAATGCCTTCTGCTAGAACACACCACCCTCCTAATACTTGTACACCAAAACCTGGGAGCAATAATCAAACGTCTAGGAATTGGCCTGCATCTAAGAGTAGTGAGGAAACGCTAAAAGATGTGTAAAAAGCATATCATTCTAGGAATCCTAGTTCATTTTCGGACTCCAAACACTTTGTTTGTTCGACTTGTCAAAAATATGTCTTTAATGCAAACCATGATGCCTGTATAACAAAATTCCTGAAAGAGGTGAATTCTAGCGTTAAGGTTTAATCCCCTAAAACTAGAAACAGTAACAAACCCATAAAACCAAAGATTCATACTCAGAAACATGGTAAGCAGATTGTTACAGGACATAGGTTTTCTCCTAATAAGTCTTTCGATGTGCATGAGAAAACAAAAACTCCTAGATCTTGCCTTAGGTGGATACCGACGGGTAGAATTTTTAACACTATTGGTCTTAGGTGGGTTCCAATTGGAAAGATATTAACCTCTAGCACAACCAAGGTTGACTGTGAACCTCTAAATGGTTCAAATGAAAATATCACTAGCCCATATAAATGTGATCAAACTCTTAATATCCGCGCAGGTAATTTTAACTTAAGTGCAGGTACATCTTTCAATCCTAAAAAGGAAAGACTCAGAGTTTGTTTTCTAAAAAGGAGTGATATATCAAAAACCAAGGGTTCAAGGAATTTACTTATGATAAACAAGATCTATGGCTTCTGCAGACAATACTTCAGGCCTCGCTCCTCAAAGAAAAGAAAAGTGTACGCTTCAGTGCGCTTTATCTTCAAAAGAATAGAAATCTTCTTGTTTTCAACCATTCTCATCAACATTTTTCATATTTTCCCATGCTCGTTCAGTCATTAAGTGGATCAACGTACATTAGCTTGTATTCTAATTCACTAGATCAAAAATGGCAATCACATATGAAATTTTTGAAGGGGGGAATAGTGAATCAAATGTGATCAATACAGTTTAACTTGGTCTTTCAATGTGTATGAAATGGTTATATGGCTTCTGAACACAGCAGTTCAGGACCCATACTTCATGAAATGACTCCTGCAACAATCTATTCAGGACTCGTGTCAAGCCCTCCTCCTTCAACACCGTTTGTACCACCTTCAAGAACTGATTAGGATATTTTGTTTCAACCACTATTTGATGAATTACTCAACCCTCCATCAAGTGTTGATCACCCAGCCCCTGAAGTCATTGCTCCAATTGCTGAAGTAGTAGCTCCAGAACCCGCTATATCAACCGATTCACCTTCCTCAACAACTGTTGACCAAGATGCACCATCACCTAGTAACTTACAAACAACACCTGAAACTCAATCTTCTGTCATTTCTAACGATGTTGAAGAAGAAAATCATGACTTAGATGTTGCACACATCAATAACGATCCATTCTTTGGCATTCTAATTCCAGAAAATAATTCTAAAGCATCTTCTTCTTCGGACGTTATTCCCACCATTGTGCACACTGCTGCTCCTAACTCAGAACACGTTACCAAATGGACCAAGGATCATCCTTTAGACAACATCATCGGTGAACTCGAAAGACCTGTTTCCACAAGACTCCAACTCCATGAACAAGCCTTATTTTGTTACTATGATGCCTTTCTCACATCAGTTGAACCAAAGAACTATAAAGACGCATTAACTCAAGCATGTTGGATTGAAGCAATGCAAGAGGAGCTTAATGAATTTGAACGTCTTGAAGTCTGGGAACTCGTTCCTCGTCCAGATAAAGTGATGGTTATTACTTTAAAATGGATCTACAAGGTGAAACTTGATGAATTAGGAGGAATTCTAAAGAACAAGGCTCGTTTGGTTGCTCGTGGTTACCGTCAAGAAGAGGGAATTGATTTTGAGGAATCCTTTGCTCCAGTGGCTAGACTTGATGCTATTCGAATTTTCCTCGCATATGCTGCTCACATGAATATGATCGTCTACCAAATGGATGTTAAGACGCAATGATGAGAAAGAATGAAAGGCCAGGATGAATGGGAGCGTATAACAACCTGAAGGCCTAGAAGCATCATTTGGCAGCTATAAATACAAGGAATCTCTTTACTCACAAGGACATCTAGGAGTAGTTTTTAAGTAGCTTTTAAAATTAGCTTTTAAATTTGTAATTTTCTTTCAAGTAATGTTTTAGTTTAATGTAATTTCAATTTCATTTTTGTAATAAGCATCTTCTATTAATAAAAGTTTAAATTCCTGCATTGAGTTCTTAAATTTTCTTAAAATAGTTAAATAAGCTTGTTTTGTTCAAATAAGCTCTTAAGCTACTCATAAGCTGTTCATTTACTCAACTAAGCTGTAATAAGCTTAGTTGAGCTTTTAAGACACAAATTCTCCCTCAATTACCTCAGCTTAAAAATGGATGATGGACCAAACCTGGAAGGGTCCATAGACCTCACTGGCTTATTCTAAATAAGCCAGAGCTTGTAGACATAAGCTCTATTTGAGCATTAGTCCCTGGTTAGCTGGGATTCAGGTTCTATATCTATTACACTTTCTGTCTTTAATAATTGTGTAATTTTGCCCTTAACCTTATTAGTTTAATTATGTTTATAGTTTGCTTATTCCTGTCCTAGCTTGTTTATTAATGCTTATTGTAGAAATTTTGAGCTTATTGAGTTTGATTTGTAGTCTTAAATCTTTGTTTTCATAATCTGTTATAAATTAGTGAAAAAACCAAAAAAATATTAGTTTAGCTATTAGCTTATTAATCTGGCTTATTTGCTGCTTATATCTGCTTATTAGTCACATTGTTAACTTGTCATTATCTGGTATTAAGGAATTAAGCTCTTAGTTTAAATCTAATAAACTTAAATGGATTTTAGAAAAATTAAGGGAGTGTTTGGATCAACAGTTCTAACCTCAAGTTAAGAACTGTTTGTGGCTTTTGGTTTGTTGATTTTGATTTTAATATCTCATATAAGTTTGATAGAGTAGGTCTAATAAGCTAGATTAGTGTTAATTAGTTTTTGATAGGTTAGGTGTTCACTAGTTCATAATCTGTTAAGTATTAATTTACATAATCAGCTTAATTCAGTTCTAGGATTAGAATTTGCTTTAATTGCCTTTAGTTTCATGTCTTAAGAGAGTTAGGATTGTTTACTTTGGTCTGCAATAGAAGGTTTTGAGTTTAGGTCACTCTTTGTGTCAATTGCATCAGATAGGTAGAACACACAAACTGCCAATTTCAAGTTCAAATTTCAGAGGGTTAAATTAGTCATTAGGTTTTAACTTTTGGAATTTAAGTAGTTTATAGTTAATTGTTAATATGTTTAAGCTTAGTTTTTCTAAATAAGTTCATTTGATCATTTGTTTTTAAGCTACAATTTAGCCATTTGTCTTTTCAAAAAGTTCAGCATAATCTGAGTTTATAAGCAATTTTCAAACAGTCTTTTCATTAAGCAAATGAATTTCAAAATGATTTCAAAAAGCTGTTTAAGTAGTTTCTTAAGTTTTCAAGTTTTAAGTAGGAATAGGGCTTATTGTCATAAGGTTCCATTTGAGTACTTATTTTTAAGCCCAAAGTAGCTGTCTGTCTATTTGGTTTGCAGTTTTATTTTAAGTGCTTAATCTGCTTATTTCCTTTCCTTTTGCTTATTTTCTTGTTTAAACTAGCTTATTAGTTTTAATATAGTTTGCTTTCCTAGCTTTTAGCTTATTGTTAGCTTTTTAAGTTGTCAATTTTAGATAAAAAGCCAAAAAGTAAAAAAAAAATTAGTTTTAAGAGTTTTTCGTGATTTTCAAAAATAATTTCTTTTATTAAAGTTGTTTGTTTTCAGGTTTTCTACAACTTTGCTTTTATAAGTTTTCAAAAAAAAGGGAAGATGGAAATCGGGGGTGAGCAAGGCTCGAACCCCCGACCTCAACATCCTCAACCTTTATAGCCTCACAACACACACTCACTACCAACGTGCCCTGGGGTCTTTTTCATTCTAGGTTTGCAAAATCTATTACTTATATACATTTTAACCTCTTTAGTACAATAAGCTGTTTAAGCTTATTACACAGCTTATTCGATAAGCTGTGTAACCAAGCTTATTTTTCCTAGGTCCCTCTTAGTTTAAGCTATTTTCTATAATTTTTCCAGGATTTTTATATTTAGTTTAGTATTTTTAAACATTTATTTTTATTAAAAACTTTAAAAATTCATAAAAAATAGAAAAATAATAAAAAAAATATAATTCTTTTTTAGAAAATTTTCTTTATTCATATAGTTTCCAGGAAAATTAGTTTTGCTTCCGTAGGGTTTAATTTGCAAAATTTCAATTTTTAAAGAACGGGATTCGTTTCCGTTCTCGTTTTTCGTGTTTTTAAGCTCATTTCAATTCAGTTTTTGTTCTAGTTTTCTTTAAACTTACTTTTTAGTCAATTAGAGTCTATTAAAAGTGAAAAATTCATTTTAGGTTTAATTTTGGAAATTTAGGGTTCTTAATCACCATTTAGGGTTCCCGTTTTGCGTTTTTAGTTAAAGTTTAATTTCCCGTTATTAAAGTTAGGTTTAATTGTCCTTTAATTTGCTCACTTTTAGGATTTTAGAAAACAAATCATCTTCGAACCAATTCAAATCATTGTCTAAACAACAAACGTGGTCTCAATTTCATAAATCTTCGAGGAATACGACCCGGTAATCACTTACCGGTAAATATACGTAGTATTATATATTTGTGAGAATTTTCCTTACTACTTTTGTCCTCAAGGGTAGTTTGGTAATTTTCTATACTTATATATTATTTTGCTACAATCAATTTTTGGCGCCGTTGCCGGGGATTTGTGATTAAGATTCTTTCGTTTGAAGTTTGTCGATCGTGATTTGGAGAACCTTTCGTTTTCGAAAGTTACGCTTTTAAGAAAATCAAAAAAAAATTTAAAAATATAAAAATAAAAAAATATTTTTCTTTTCTTTTTAGAAGATTAAATACAAAAAGACAAAAATATTTGCTTTTCCAAATTTTTTGATTTTTCTCGTTAATTTGTGAATATAAAAAGTTACAAAGTTGGTAAAAGAACACCAACAAATAATACCTTCAATTGAGGTATTATCCATAATAAGTTCCCAACTCGAATAAAAGATTTAAAAACTTACCATTTGTGTCACTTACAAAATACGGCTCACCTTAAGAAGTAAAATTTTTAAGAGCTACCGTGAAGTAAGTTTGATTATTTGGTTCAAGTTGTCTATCTCGTTGTCCGTTAAAATTAGATTGTGAATAAACTTTTGAAAAACCAAAAATATTTTTTATTTTTTCTATTTTCTTTAAATAGTGTATGCGCACTAGACGTTCCAATTATCCTAATAATTCAAACGTCACAATTCCAAGACGTCGGAGAAAACAAGTTTCTAACATAGTCGAACCCTAGATTCGAACTATTGTTGAAATGGCGAACGTACATGGGATTTTTCGAATGAGCTTTCCGGGCACCCACGGGAAGGTTACGGAGAAGCTATGTTTTACCAAGAAACAATGCGGATCATTTTGAGATTAAGACGATTTGCTTCAATTGTTAAGCGAAACCATTGTCGGTCGTAAGAGTGAAATCCTCATGCTCAATTAATAGTTTTTAAAGGATTACTCGACTTTACGATTTTAGGAATTGCCTAACGCTTGTAATTAATGTTATGATGTATCCATAAAAATTCGCTAAGGGGAGCCGCTAAAACTTGGTCGGAAGAACACCAAATTCGATCTTGACTTGGGGAGGATCTCGTTACTAAAATTTGTGAATCATTTTTTACCTCCTTCGAAACCAATCACTTAAAGAATGAAATTTTTCTCGATTGTACAAATAAAAATTTCGAGGGAAACTTTGAGGAAGCATGGGAACAGATTTAAGGAGTTGACGTAGAGCTTGTCCATCACGGATTTTACGAGTTAAACTCAAGTGGATACCTTTTATACGTTTAAAGAGAATGAAACAAGACTCCTTATTTACGCGGCGGGTGGAATCTTTGAGTTAAACGACTAGAGAGGCTTTAAACATAATTGAGAATAAATCAAAAGTTCGTTATTCACGTAATAGATCAAATGCTTCTAGGATGAATGCTACTTCTAGTAAAACGGATGAGAGAATTGATAAGCTTGCGGATCAACTTTCGACCTTAGTCGAGATTGTTTCTAAGAAAGTTGTCACTCCCGCTCCAGTTAAAGCGGTTGAGGAATCTTGCGTTACTTGTGGTGGTGCCCATTCTTGGTATAATTGTCCGGCTACCAATAACAATCAGGCTAGTGTTTGTGCAACCACGGGTACTTACAATCAAGTTAACCCTCCAAACCGTGTTAGTAATCAAATGGCACCACCAGGTTTTGCTCCGGTGCAAAACAATGGTCAAAATAGGTTTAATCAAAATCAAGTTCAAGGGAATAATTTTCGGGGAAATAATTTTCATGGAAATCAAGGTTTTCAAGCTCAAAATAATCATGCTCCAAATTTTCAAAACCAAGGATTTCAAAACCAACATTTTCAAGTGCCTAATAACCAAGTTCAACAAGCGATTTCAAATGATTTTTCAAATTACAAGAAGAATAATGATCATATGTTAAGGAACATTCAAAATCAAATTAATTCGTTGAAAGAAGACCTTAAGAATGAAATTCAAAACACGATAAAATCTCAACAAGCTGTCATGATGAATCAACAAACTACTTTTCAAAATAATTTGCAAAACATGATTTATGGATTATTTCAAAACCAAGCCTCAACTTCGGGTACTCTTCCGAGTAATACCATTCCAAACCCGAAGGGAGAAATGAAAGCGATCACTACTTGAAGTGGTGTTGCTTACGAGGGACCCTCGATTCCTACTAATCTTTCTCCTAAAAAGGTAGTGGAACGAGAAACCAAGGAGACAACGGATAAAGAGCAAACAAATTTCCAAGGAAGTACCGCTCAAATCCCACCTCCGGTTATCCCCATTTCTATTCCGGAACCCGATGTTCCAAAGACTTTGCCTAAAACCACTCCTATTCTGGAATCCGATATTCCGAAGAGTTTACCTAAGCCAAATATTCCATATCCTTCACGACGTGATGATCAAAAGTCCCGTGACAAAGCTTCGAATAAAATAGAGAAGATCTTCCAAATCTTTCAAGATTTGCTCTTCGACATTAGTTTCTCCTACGATTAAGAGTTTGCTCATGAATAAGGAAAAGTTACTTGAGTTAGCCAAGATACCGTTGAAAGAGAATTACTCGGCAATGCTCCTCAAAAAGCTTCCCGAAAAGCTTGGAGATCCTGACAAGTTTCTTATTCCATGTAATTTCCCGAGAATGGATGTATGTCACGCCTTGACTGATCTTGGCAAGAGCATAAATCTTATGCCTCTTTCTATTTGGAAAAAGCTTTCTTTGCCTGATCTTACACCAACTCGGATGACTTTAGAGTTAGCAGACCGATCTATTACTTATCCTAAAGGACTCGCCGAAGACATTTTTGTCAAAGTTAGGAAATTTCATTTTCCTACAGACTTTGTTGTTGTCATTTTCGAAGCCGATCCTCGAGTACCTCTCATACTTGGGAGATCCTTTTTGAGGACCGATCGTGCTTTAATTGATGTTTATAAAGAAGAAATAACCCTTCGGGTTGATAACGAAGCCGTCACTTTTAATCTAGATCAAACCACAAGATATTCCTCTACAAATGACAAGTCAGTGAACCGAATTGACATCATTGATGCAGTTTGTGAGGAATATGCTCTGAAATTGCTAGGATTTCCTAATTCTTCGGGTGGCAACCCCACCCCGACGTCTGAGCCGTTTACTTCCGAATTCATTTTGGAAGAAATCAAAGCTTATCTTAAGAATGATTCGATTTCACAGGAAATTGATCATGCCGATTGCAATCCGAAGGAAGATATTTGTTTGATCGAAAAATTGTTAAATAATAACCCGTTTCAACTTCCTCTGATGGACCTTAAATAAAGTGAAGTGACCAAGGCAAAATCTTCAATTGAAGAGCCTCCGGAATTAGAGTTAAAAGATTTACCGTCCCACTTAGAATATGCTTTCTTGGAAGAAGACAAGTTACCAGTGATTATTGCAAAAGGTTTAAAAATGATGAAAAAGATGCTCTCTTAAAGGTGCTCAAATCTCATAAACGAGCCATTGCTTGGAAAATCACCGACATCAAGGGTATCGACCCTCGTTTTTGTACACATAAAATCTTGATGGAGGATGATTATAAACCTACGGTTCAAAGTCAAAGACGGGTTAACCCAAAAATTCACAAGGTAATCAAAAAGGAGGTCTTAAAACTTCTTGATGCTGGAATGATTTACCCAATCTCTGACAGCCCATGGGTTAGTCCAGTGCATTGTGTTCCCAAGAAAGGGATGTCATTATGAGAAGAGGTTGAAAAACATCTTGACGCCGGATTAATTTACCCAATCTCGGATAGTCCTTGGTAAGCCCGTGGCATGTGGTACCGAAAGAAAGGATGGATGATTGTAGTTACCAATGATGAAAACGAATTAGTACCGACTAGACTTGTAACGGGATGGAGAGTATGTATTGATTTATCGTAGTTGAAGAAGCCAACGAAAGCATCACTCTCCTTTGCTGTTTCTGGTCAAATGCCTCGAGAGACTCGGCAGGAAATGAATACTATTGTTTCCTCGATGGTTTCTCATGTTACTTTCAAATATCAATCGATCCGAAAGATCAAGAGAAGACCACATTCACCTGCCCATACGGAATGTTTGCTTACCGCCGCATGCCTTTCGGCTTATGCAATGCACTAGGCACGTTCCAGAGGTGTATGATGGCTATCTTCCATGATATGATTGAAAAGACGATGGAAGTTTTCATGGATGACTTTTCAGTTTTCGGGAAAATTCTGTCTTCATCGTGCCTTTCATTAGAAAAGATTGCTTTAATGGTCTGTGAAGACACTAATTTGGCTCTAAATTGGGAGAAAAGCCATTTTATGGTGAAAGAAGGCATCGTACTTGGACACAAAATTTCAAAGAAAGGAATAGAAGTCGACAAAGCCAAAATAGACGTCATTGCTAAAATACCTCATCCAACTACCATCAAGGGTATTAGGAGTTTTCTCTGACTTGCAGGTTTCTACCGTAGATTCATCAAGGACTTTTCCAAAATTTCCCGACCCATGACCCATCTCCTTGAGAAAAACACTCCTTTCATTTTTTCCGACGAATGCATTCAAGCTTTTCAGACCTGAAAGAAGAAATTAACCGAAGCTCCAATTCTGATTGCCCCCGACTGGGACCAGCCCTTTGAGCTTATGTGCGATGCAAGCGACTATGCCATAGGTGCGGTTCTGGGGCAACCGGAATTGAGGATACACTTTGGCTATACATTTGCCAAGCAAAACAATGACGGGCGTATTCGAAATACACACAACGGAAAAGGAATGTTAGCGTGGTGCACGCCTTCGAAAAATTTCGATCATCCTCATATGAATAAAAGCATAGTTATACGTATCATTCCACCCTTAAATACTCTTTAATATGAAATACGCCAGAGGCATGATTGCTCCGGTGGGTTCTCGTCCTTCAAGAATTTGATTTTTAAAAGTAATTGATATGATGGAGCCTGAGAACTACTGCGGTATTGATCATCTTTCCAGATTAGAAAAAACATATGATAAATGTTCTCGATCCAAAGGAAATAAATGAAACTTTTCCTCTCGAGACACTTAATATGGTGACTTCTCGTGGTGACCCAAGTACCCCGTGGTTTGCCGATTATGCAAATTACCACACGGGGAATTTCATTGTCAAAGGAATGTCAACTCAGCAGAAAAACAAATTTTTCAAAGATGTTAAATATTATTTTTGGGACGACCCTTTTCTATTCAAAACCTGTGTGGATCAAGTGATCCGGCGATGTGTTTTGGGCCAAGAAGCTGTCGACATCCTCACAGCTTGCCATAGTGGACCCACCGGGGGATATTACGGTGCCAACTACACCACCAAAATGGTTTTTGATTCAAGATTTTATTGGCCCACAATCTACAAAGATGCCCATGAGTTAGTCAAAAACTGTTACTCATGCCAGCGTCAAAGAAAAATTTCACAGCGTGATGAGATGCTACAAAATTCCATCCAAGTGTGTGAAATCTTTAATGTCTGGGGCATAGACTTCATGGGACCATTTCTGTCATCTAGAGGAAATAAATACATACTCATAGCCGTTGATTACCTATCCAAATGGGTCGAAGCCAAGGCGCTCCCCACTAACGATGCTAGAGTTGTAGTTACGTTTTTGAAATCTTTTTTTGCCCGATTCGGTACACCGAGAGCTATTATAAGCGGATCGTGGGACCAATTTTTGTAACATTCAGTTTTGCTATCAGTAATGTCGAGTATTAGGTCACTCATCTCTTAGCTTCCCGCTTACCCTACCCCTCAAAATGTGGTCAAGTCGAATAAGTGTCGATATCGTGGGTTAAAATGTTATTTTATAAAGGACGGTTGCGAGAAACGTGTGCCTCATTGTCTCCGTTAGGCTTGGATGACGCTCTATGGGCTTATTTACCGCTATAAGACATATATTACGTTGCACCTTCCAAGCTTGTGTATGGAAGTCGTGTATCTACTATCGAATTAGGCATAGAGCATATTGGGCATTAAAACATGCTAATTTCGATCTTAAAATCGCGGTGTGAAATCCACGGAAGCTGCAACTTAATGAACTTAATGAGCTTCGTGATCAAGCATACGAGAATTCTTTGATTTATAAGGAGAGGACGAAGAAGCTTCACGACTCAAAAATCAAAAACCGCATATTCAATGTTGGTGATCAAGTCTTGCTTTTCAACTCTCGTCTAAAGATATTCTCGGGGAAGCTTAAAACCCGATGGTCCGGCCCTTTCACTATAACCGAAGTTTTTCCATATGGCACTGCAAAATTATCTCATGCCGACGGATCAAACTTCAAAGTTAATTGCCACCGACTTAAGCATTACTTCGGAGGAGACACACCAACAATGGTTGTCCCGGATCTCCAGACTTTCCCTAAGGACGAATGAATTCAGGGATCGAGTCAAGCTATGTGACTCGGTTACCAAAAACAAAGCGCTTCGTGGGAGGCACCCCATGCTTATCCTTCTATTTTCTTTCTTATTTTCTATTGTGATGTGAGGAGGCTTGTACTCTTCCGATTCTTGTTGTGTTTGTACTTGTGATTGTTTGCAGGATTGACCCAAAATTTTCTGAAGACTCTCGTGTTCGGTGTTTTGTCCCGGTCCACTCGAGCTTCCTAGCCTTTGCTTGCCATTAGTTTGGGGAAATCCGATATCCTAAAGATTATTATCGACTAACATTTATCTTTTAGCACACTTGATAAACGGCTTAAGATTTTTGTGATACTTTCTTCATGTTTGGGTTATGCATTAGACTTTTTGAGTTCTAGGCTATAATAATATACCATAGCCCTTTTATAAACCTGTAATCCAAATCCATAAATCCCTGGCCCAATTCATCCCAAGTCAAACCCAACCCACACCTGGTCAAAGTCTTAATTATAAACCTTGGTTAAAACTTACTATATATCTTTTTCCTTTTGTTCCCTCTATTTTCACCCTACAACAAAATCAAACAAGGTAAAATCCTATTCACCCTCACACATGCTCCCATCCCTTCTAGAAGCATAAGCCTGACACATCTGACAACCCATTTAGCCATGCTAGAAATCCCTTATTATATGATTGGCTTAGAGGACGTGGAATTGATCAAGGGCTCATATTGATGGATTCAAGGTTTGTTAAAGATCAAGGGCTATGAATGGATGAAAGGGGAGCGTCCTGAAGGCCTAGAAGGTTCACCTCCTCACTAAATAGAAGGTAAAATCACACATAAGGGAGCATCAAACTTAGGAGTAGGAGTAATTTAGGGTAGCTTATTTTCTAGCTTATTGTCTTTTAATTACAGTAATTTACTTTTCAGAAGCCTTGTAATCCTTTTCTTATTAATGAAATTTCAATTTACTTTCAAAATTGTGCTTTAAATTCTATCTTTACTTTTTAGCAAATTGGTTTAGATGTGTTTTACTAATAAGCTCAAATAGCTTTTTACCTACTAAGCTATTTCTTATTAAGCTAAGCTTGTTTTAAGCTTAACTTAATAAACTCATTAATCAAATTACTCAAAAAGGGTCTTGAATAAGCCATTTGGAAGATAAACCAGAAATGGATGGGCTTATAGGGCTTATTCTGATCTTATTATTAAGCTAGCCGGTAGATTAGCTCATTTAAGCATTTGTTTTTATCCCTGTTTGAGCTGGGATTAAGGTATGATCTCATTTTACTTTCTAGCTTATTTTCTTATTCTTTTTATCAAGCTGCTTATTCTCTGCTTATATTTGCTTATATTTGCCTATTTTGCATTTTAATAACTTATCATGTTAGTTTAAAGCTTAGTTTTAAGTTTAGGACACGTTTAGATAAAATTTGTCTTCATTAGTTAAACCTGCTTGTTTAGTTTAGCTTATTAAGTTGCTTATTAGTCCAGAGCCTTAGCTTATTTTTCATAAATATGATTAGTTAATCATCCGTTTTCAAGTATTAAGGTTTTTTAGAATCTAAAAATTGATTTCAAGAATTTAAAGGGGTGTTTGGCACAAGCAGTTTTAACTTAGTTAAAACTGATTGTGTAGCTTTTGGGTGTCAAGTCAATTTTTACAAACTTAAAATAAGTCTTAGGATAGGATGTAATAAGCTTAGATTAAGTTTTAGTGAGTTTTGAAGTTTGTTTTATTAGAATGTTAAGTCTGATAGTTTAAGTGCTTGTCTAATCTGTTTATTCTTAGTTTTATATAAAAGTTTCCTTTATGTATAGATTTTGTGTTCTAATTGTGATTTTTAATGCATCAACTTCACCTGTTTTGAGTCATAGGATTATGGAAATCCATTTGTTAAAACAGTCAAACAGTAGTAGTATTTTAGGAGCCCTTATGTGCATATCTTTATAAGATCATTTCCTAGTTTAGATTAGGTAAATTTTTGCTTCTTTTAGCTTATTTATATGAGTTCTTAATCTGTTTAGGCTTTTAGCCTTTTAGTTTGCTTTTTAAGTCTTAGTTTTTTTAAGTTTCAAAAAGTGTCTATTAAGTCCAAAAAGCCAAAAGAAGTATGATAAGGACAGACTGTTTTAGCTTAGGATTTTAGCTTATTTAGTGGTTAATTAAGCATAATTTTGGTTTGAACTTTCTTATTTAGTCTTGGTCTAAATCTAATTTAGCTTTGAGTCTTTTAATTTTAGCTTATTCAGTCTTAGAATTTAACTTAAAATTTGTCATTTGTCCTTTTAAATCTTTCTTTAGTCTGCTGTCTAAATGTGTTATGAGTCTTTTTCAGCTTAATTTAGTTGCTTATTTGAAGTCATTTAAGCTCATTAGGTCTAAAGGTTGATCTGTATTGGCTTATCTGGTTTCCTTTAGCTTATTAAGTCCAAAAAGCTAAGCAAGTTTTAGTTATTTAGTCAAGTGAGTTTTTTAGCTTTTCTGAGCTTTTCATTGCTTATTTTTGTGCTTATTTAAGGTTTTAAGAAAAAGTCATTTCACAAAAGTTGCTTATTTTCATGTTTAAATTTTTTTTCAAAAATCAAAAGTGTAAAATAAAAATGTTGGGAGTATAGGGAAGTCTCAGGTTTTGAACCCAAGACCTCTACCTTAACTCCCAACACTTTTAACACACACACCACAACCAACTGCGCCCTTGGGTCTTTTCTGTTATAACTCCCTTCCTTTATCCTTTTATCCTTTGTTTCTTGAAATAGCTTATTTAGGTTTTTAGCTTATTTACAGCTTATTCAGTTTAGCTTATTTTCCAGTTTTATTTTTCTTGCCTTAGTAATAGTTTAAAGTACTTTTAGTAATTTTCTTGGATTTTTATAAAATAGTTTAGTTATTTTTATTAATTTTCTAGATTAAAAGTGTTTTTAATTGTTTAAAAATATAAAAAAGTTACAAAAAAATATAATTTCTTTTTTTAAATTATTTTAGTACATTTAAGTTTAAAATTTATCATTTTGCATTTTTAGGATTTAAATTTATGTTATTTGCTTAATTAGTAGCGTTTTTAATTCTCGTTATCGTTTTTTACGTTAAATTCCTTAATTGCTTAATCTGTTAGCTTGCCTTTATTTGTTTTTACGTTTTCATTAGTAGAAATAGAGTCCAAAATTAAATCTTTTATGACATTCAAGCTCGATTGTCGACATAACCGTAAATTTCCATTCACCTCTCACCGAGGAGAACGATACCCGTGTTGATTACTTATTATTCTTTCTTAAGAATAATTTGTATGATACTTTGCTTACATATATGTATTTTATTATATTATATGCATTTGAGGGTTATTTGTTTGATACGTGTTATAAACGGAGTATCACCTACACAACGACACATCAAGTTTTTGGCGCCGTTGTCGGGGAGTAAAAATTAATCTTGATTTTTATTTGATATTTTGGTTTTTCAATTAGATTAGATCTAACCCCTTAGGATTAGTGTAATTTAGATTAGTGTATATTCTTGTATATTCTGTAATATTTATATATTTGTCTTTAATTGTTTGCTTGTATGTATTCGTGTTTAATTTTTTGCGTATTTAATTGTTTTTCTTAAATACACTGTTCTGGTCGATTGCTGAATACTGCGTATCCACTTCCATTGGATACAACGTATCCAACCTTTTGTCCAATACAACGTATTCATCTCAGAAGGTTAATACGACATATCCACTTCCATTGGATACGGCGTATCGATCATCTGATAAAATTCTTTTCAATTCTCGAATTTAAAGCCCAAATTTTTTTTAATACCTTTCTCCCGCTGGTTCTACTGATAATTTTCTGGGTATTTTTCAGTAAAAATGACAAAGGTTATCAAAGGAGAGTTTGAGAAAATTAAGGATGTTAAGGTCGAAGATGTTTCGCTCACTTACGATACACCATTAGAAGTTTTCAACAATAAAGTCAGTCGATTACGCGGAATGGACGACGATTTATTCACATATTAAGTTGATATTGCTAACATCCCATGTGACTCAAAAATAGATGATGATTTGGAGCATGAAGCCGATGATGACTTGGGGTTTGATCCGTCTGATGTTGCATTTATTGAATGGTTGGGATCGAAGTTTTTCAACTACAAGATAATAGATTATTATACTATGAAAGCATTATGGATTTACTGGATCAGAAGAGATGATGAAGTAGAGCTTACTGATGAGGAATCTTCCAATGATGAAGATGAAATTGCCGAAGTCTTTAGGATCGACACTGATATATTTAATTACGAGACACCTCTCTGTTCGGCCTTTAATGAATTTAACTACCTTCTCAAAGTAGATCCAGACTTACTTACAAAGGATATTATGGGATTTAAAACCTATGAAGACTATAAAGACGATTGGATCTACGAATGGAACAAGAATGTACCATGGGTATATGACAAGCCATGGCTTGATAATGGAATATGGAAGGAACCGAAACTAGTAGAACATATCTGCAAGCCTTTCAACTATAAAATTGGGTGTTCGGAATGGCCAACCTGTAGTTGGAGAGAAGATGGTTATTGCAATAGAGGAAATTTGCCCGATACTTACCATATTGGAAACTTGCTCCACTACCAAGACCTTGAATGGTACGAGGCTTTAGAGGATAGCAAACTAAAAGATAAAGCGTTAAGAAATAAAGCTATCATGAAAGGATAAATCAATGATGATGAATCGTGCAATGATTGTTGGAAAAGATGGAAAAGTCATGAGATTACCTACCCAGATCACGATGAAATTGAATATGAGAATGAAACTCATGATGAGAGAGAAAAATTATGTCAAATTCATAAGTTATCGGTGTGCAATATACGAAGATTTGAGATGATCAAGTATTCATTTGGGCAAGATGAAGAATATGTTGCTATTAAAGAAGATGAATACGACGATTTGGCAAGAACAAGTAACAATGCATGCCGTGCGTATCAGGAAATCTTTCGTATGATGGAAGCTTACCAGGAAATCTTTCGGATGATGAACAAAGGGTGGATGGTTACGCGCACCAAGTGAGAAACTGAAGAAAAGTCTAACTTAAAGACTTCGCTGTAGACAAAAGTGCTTCCCGGGAGACAACCCAGTTTGTTATTTAATTTATCAAGTTTGTCTTCCTAGACATCAATACGGCGTATCCGCTCCATACCATACGGCGTATTGATTATCTTGACGTTATCAATCTTTACTTTTTATTGCACTTTAAAAATATTATTGTCAGATCTAGAATACAGCATATTCACTAACCTAATACGCCGTATCCACCAAAACTGACCCGTATTTTGTTTAGTTTAGTTTAAATTAACCGTAGGTACCAAGATAGGAATACACATGCTCTTACTATATTTTATACAGGACCTCGTGAAAGAAATATCGACGAATATTGGTGGATAATTTAAATATCTGGAGATCTTGAAGCGTTGGAGTCTTGAAACTTTAAGGTGGTTGTTCAACACGAATTCTTGCTCATAAACGCAACTTGGAGAATCTACCTAGCAATTATCAGGGGAGTTTCTCAATTTAATTCTTTTTAAATTCTCGTATTTAATGTTTTATGTATACAACAAGGACGTTGTATAATTCAAGTGGGGGAATGGAATTAGAATGTTTACTTGTCCTAATTTTCACACTAAAATGCTTAAATTATGCTCAAATTTATTTTTTTTTCAAGCATACTTTTGTGAAATTACAAGTTACAAAAGCCGCACACAATAACCCTTGTTAGATATTGTGAGGATTTAGCCTTTCCGTTTCCAAATATTTTAATCAAATTCAACAAAAATATGAGTGTGCCAGTGATGTAGTAGACTTTACAACTTGGATTGGTATATCACTCGAGACCGCAATGATAAGTATTATGGATTTAGATGGAGTACCTTGTTTAAATTGGTAAATTTTAGGATTTACTGTTGGGATTTGTTGATTGGCTGTGACAAAATGAATAAAAGGATAAAACAAATAGATCAAAGTCGTCATTATAAAAACTCTACATGTTGGTTGTAGAATATGAAGATTTGGTCAAATAATATACAGGATATTAGGAAACATAATTAAGGGGTTTAATGTAATTTAAATAGTTTCCTTATCTATTGATTTACTTCCTTTGTAAGTCATGATCTCTCCCTATATAAAGAGATCATAGACATAGGTTTTACACATCCATCCATATAAACATCGACTGATGAGAGTCGAGTAGTAAAGCTGTGTGTTGTACACCGTAGTTAGTTTATCTAGATGTTACATTAGCATGTCGACTGATTAAAGACCGAATTGTACACCATTGTTTGTTGGTGTAGCACCCAAGTTTAGTTGCGGGTAATAGAGGAAATCGTTCAATTGGAAAAACCTGTTGATAATATTGCTTTCTTATTATTCCGCTGGTGTTCAATATTATCTGTAAACCTATCTAGTATGGCTAAACGATTTTCAACCAATTACACCAAAATCGCCTTTATATGTTGCTTCTTAACTAATTACCGGTTAGTTAACCCTCTGTTAATCCTTTACCACATCTATCTTTACGTGTGATAGTTCCTCTAGAAAAAAACCGTAGAGCTAACCTTAGGCATTACATCTAACTTTAAAAACAAAATCAAGCATACTTTTGTGAAATTACTTGATACATAACCCGCACACAATAACCCTTGTTAGATATTGTGAGGATTTAACCTTTTCGTTTCCAAATGTTTACCCAAAATCCACAAAATATGAGTGTGTCGGTGATGTTGTAGACTTTAGAACTTTGCTTGGTATATCTATTCTAGACCTCAATAATGAGTATTATGGATTTAATTGGAGTAACTTGTTTAAATAGGTAAATTTTAGGATTACACCCAAATCGCCTTTCCATGTTGTTTATTAACTAACTACACCGGTTAGTTAACCTCCAGTTAAAACCCTTTTCCACTCTCATCTTTAGAGTGAAGATCCACTAGAATAACCCGTAGAGCTAATCCTATAGGAAATAACACCAACTATTTGTTTCGTTACACCTTTACACCTTAACCAACCCTGTTAGATTAAGTTTAATTTACAGTTGCTAGTTGCTTAAAGTGTAAAGTTTGTATTTCCTGAGTCTTGTGTCATTTTCTATCTTTGGTGCGGTTGGAAATTTGCACATCGCAAATGGGAATGTATATTAGTAGTCAAAACTCATGTGATTTTACTACCGTCACAATTATTGGTGAAACCGAAGAACAAAGGAACTATCGAAGGAATTATCCTGAATTATTATGATCGTGAAGATTGTGAAACTACACCAAGATTTGAAGTATAGTTAGTAAAAAAAATGATGAAAAAATTAGAAAAATTTTAACAAAAAAGAGAAGGAAAGTTTAAAGATAATCGTTTCGCAACTACCGAAGGAATTACACGAAGGATCGATTATTTGTTGATAGTCTTAAAATCAACGATGTAGAGTATTGTATAAAGTAGAAGATATCGCCACTTGCCTTGTAGAGTATGTAAAAGTTTTGGGATGATTAGGAAGTTGACCGTTACAGGAACGCCAACTTAGGTTATTATTTTTGATCAATGATCAAGACGTTGTAAATAGTCGTGTCTTTGTCATAGTAACGGTCAGGAAAAGTGTCTAGCAACTTGTACTTTAGGCTTAATCTATTTGTTTCTTGATTTTTATTTAACAACAATTTACTTCCCTCTCACCTGATGATTAGCCGCTAGTTTTACGTGAATGAGGATCTATACAAACATGCATGTCTATTCCATCATTACGGCCGTGTATATATATTTTGTACCTTGTTGGTTTATAACTTTTGGTGAAAGTTAGAAGGTTCCTACCCTATATCATTCTTCATCCTAACCGTTGGTTAAATTCGAATGGGGATGTGATCGAACACACATATCTATTCCGTCGTTACAGCCATGTATGTGTGCTTCAGCTGCCTTGTTAGAGTGGTACTTCTGGTGAAAGATTGTAGAATGATCAACCGAACTTGTTACTCCTTAGCTTTAGCGGTGGAGATGTGTATCCTTGCCAAGCTTATGATAGAATACTCGTCACGACCGAGCAATTGAGCGAATTAGTTACATGTTACCAAATAGATTAGTTGAGTGATTTTTGTTGTATTTCAGCTTCTATATCTGAGGTGTTTGGTTGTGTACTTGTAATAGATCAAAAAAGTGCTTTAATGGAAAATATCCTTAGGGATACATTTTTATAAACTTCTAAAGGCTACTTGAGGACAAGTAGGATTCAAGTGGGGGGATATTTGATGACATCAAATAACGTCTATTTTATAGCATCATTTATCCTATGTTATTAACCCATTTTGTATAGTTATTGCAAAGAATTGTTACTTAATCGTTTATATTTGAGAATTGCAGTAATTATGGAGTAATTGGTGAAAGATAGCAAAAGGCGCGCATTCTGGAGCTTAAATGAAGATATTTTGAAGATTACTATTCTGAAGACCAATATGCCGTATCCATCAAGGAAGATACAGCGTATCCGTGCCTGCACTCACCAAAGACCACACAAGAATAAAGATCAATACGCCGTATCCAGAGAGACTCAATACGCCGTATTCAAGAAATAGTATGTGAATATTCAAGAAGATATCAAGCGTGGTGCCTACTCCTAGAAATCCCCAATACGCCGTATCCAATACTTGGATACGCCGTATCAAACCGACTTCCAGACCACTGACCCTAAACTTAGTTTTAGATATGCAAGTGAATCTCTAAACCACCAAGTCGACCATGAGATGAATAAAGGAGCCTAGAAGGTCAGAAAAGAGCCTCAATATCATAGGAAAACTCTTTTAATCTTCGTGCAACCGAATACGTGTTCGATTAAGATTTATTTATTTTAATTGTTCATATATCAAACCGTGTGTATTTTTACAATGAATATCAGCTGAAGCTATGTTTATGGATATCTAATGTTTTGGTTTGTTTATCTTGATTGCTTAATTTATCGTTGATTGTTATTTGTGTTTATCAATTTATATTCATTTACGTGCTTAAGTATGCGACCTATCATTTAATTGTCTAGTCCTACATATTTAATGCGCTGCAACTTTGTTGGGATTTGAGATTTGATGATTACAAAACCACATATGAAGAAAAGAAGAAAGATGAAACAACAAGGACTTAATGTGTAATATTAAGTTAGCTTCTTATCAAAACTAAGTTTTCTTGTAAACCCTAGCCTCTCTAGTATATAAAGAGAGGTAGGGTGATTAGTTTTATGCATCCATCATAGTTAAATCTCTCCAATGAGAGTTTAATAGTTAGCTTATTAGTTTATGTAGTTAGTTTATTAGATAGTTGGTGTAGCCTCATTTATTCTAATAAAATATAATGAAGGCTTTAATGTTCGGTTAAAACCTTGTTTGGTAATATTGTGTTTCTATTATTTCCGTTGTGCATATCAATGTTACCTCTAATCCTAGATGGGCTAATCGATTCTCAACATGTGGTATCAGAGCAGGTGGCTCTTGATATCTAGGATTATACAAGGTTAATGTATCAAATTGGCAAAGAAAAGAAGGTATCAAATTCTGTTTTCTTTTTCGGTAAATTGATATTAACCCTAATTCGGCAATGAATGATTTTTGGTTCCATGATTCAAGAATTCGTGTAATTGTGTACATCATAAGGGGATCATGGGTTTTAGGGTTGATTCATACGATTATTGTTTGATGAAGATGGCGTAATCAAGAAACCCTAATTTTTCTAGGGTTTTTCATATAAATATTCATTGTTTCTGATTGCGTCAAAGGTCACGTTTCTGGTGCTTTAATCTTCTGTATTGAAGCCTCACTGATTTGATTCGCTGGTCTTCATAAGCAATTGGTTTCGTTGTCATCAAGAAGGATTTCACGTTGCTATTGCTATATCAGATCTTTTGATTTGTTTTCTTCTTGAACGTGATTTAACTGATGATGCGACTATTTGGGTTTCACAACACCATGTATCTAATGCTTAATCATGTTCTTACTGCTGTGGTTGATTGTGTAACAGCAGGTATGGTATGTTGGCTTGGCTGCTCATAAAACAAAACCCTGATTTTAGGGTTTTGTATATTGATGTTCATATCAGACATGGTTCTTGTATGTTTCTGATATCGATGGTGATTAGGGTGAGCAGATGCTTTCAAATAATTGGTGTTATGGTTGTGATGTCGTGTATATATTTGGATGTTATACGGGTATATATATGGAAGAGATCTGTTATTATTAATGACGAGATATGTTATAAAGAAAGCAGATTTGTGCGTTTTGAAACCCTGATTTTTAGGGTTTAGTTATGGAAGTAACGTGTGAGATTTTTGTTTCCTGTTGTGATGTCACATAGGTCAATACTGCCAGCTTTCAACAGAAGGTATATGTTTAAGCTTTTGTGGACTCTATGTTTATAACTGCTTGGACGTATAACATTTATGCTGCTAGTTAATATTACTGTTGGGCTCGTCATTTATACTACTTCGCAAGGGATTAATGATGCCAAGGTTTCTAGCACAAACAGTTACTACTGGTGGGCTTTATATTGTTAATACTATTTGTGCACATGATTGTTACTACTATTGAATGTATTATTAAGTATTATTTGTGACCAAGATACTACTGCTTGGGTATTTTAGAAGCAGTAATAAAACAGTATTATGTATACTATTTGGGCACAAGTATAGAAGTACTATTTGAAGGTTGATGCAAGTATACTTTTGGGTTCATTGCTATCTAGTACATTCACGTTATTTACTTCTATGATTGAAGATGTTTGTATTATGTGGCCTCAAAAGGTGTTGTTTGTACAAGATGAAGGTTATGTTGCCAAAGGAAGTGCGACGAGCAAAGTACTACTATGTTTATGTTCATACTGTCTTGAATGTTTGAAGTTTTTAATGTCATGAGTTAGTACCGCTCTATATAGAGTTAGTACCGCTCTTTATATAGTTAGTACCGCTCGAGTTTGCGACAGCGTAGCAACAGTTTAGTGACAGATAATGTGTCGCTAAGAGCAGCTTAGTGACAGCTTTGGGACAGAAAAAGTGTTACTAATTGCTTTGGATGGTTTGTACCGCTAGCGCTTTTCACTTAGTACCGCTGGGTTTGATTTTTGGTACCGCTAGCATTGTCCGATGTTGGACAACAAACGCATGTTGGATCTCGGATAGATGATGATATTATGGCTCGTTTTTAGGGATTATTATGAAGAAAATTGGTTATTGATTATTTGATGTTGTAGTTGATTTTCACAGGTTGGTGTTCTTATCATATCTCAAATGGCTTACAACATTTTGAGGTAACTTGTTTGTGCTTAATTGTTATGATGAAGACTTGATGAATCTAGCAAAGGTGTACGATCTACCTTATGATGCTTACTACGTACATTTGCTATCACTTTAAGGAGTTACGTTGTTGTGGTCAGCGTCTCATTTTATAGGATAAATGAGGATTTTGTCAAGATATTGCGATCTACTTATTTTTTGGTCTTGGTATAAGTTTAACGTCACGTGGATAGTACAAGACATAAGATACAAGTTTGGGAAATTCTACTTCTTCAACATATGGATTATACTCATTTTTCTTCATATGGAGCCTACTGAGTTCGAGATTCAAGAGATGGTTAGCATACTTTCAGGGGAAGCTTATTGTTAACATGTTTAACCATCTACATGTACCACTTAAGGGGAAGTGTTCACAAGTTGCTTATCTACAGATGACCCCTATTTAATGATTACAAAAAGGGGAAGAAGACTATATGGTTTGTAGCTTATTTATGAGTGGTTACATGTACAAGAAGATCTTAAGTCAAGGGGAAGCTTTGAAGATTGTTTCATACATGAAGATTGTTTTGTAATATCAAATAGGGGAAGATTGTCTTATATCTTGTTTGAGGTGAAGGTTTTTGCTACTATTAGACTGTTAAGCATACAAGTTGTATATAAGGACATTAATTATATTAGTTTTATGCATCCATCATAGTTAGATCTCTCCAACTTGTATGTAAGGGCATCAGGTATATCCAAGCAGTTTTTATGCCTATTAAGCATGGTAAACCGATGACTATTTGTTGTGTGGTGGTTAGCCAACACTCAAACCCTTCTCATCTCCATTCACATCATCACTCTTCATCAATCTGTTGCTTAATCAATCTGATCAAATCATATTGCCTCCCCTTAACTAATGCAGCTTATGGATTGATCATCCCAATTGTAACAACCAAGAACTGAAACCTGCTAACATCAAATGCCTTGGTTAGAAGATCAGCTACATTATCATCAGTGTGTATTTTTAGCACCTGAATAAGTTTATTCTCATATGCATCCCTTATGAAGTGGTGCCTAATTGCAATATGCTTTATTTTGGAGTGAAAGACTGGATTCTTTACAATGCAAATAGTACTTTCATTATCAAAGTAGATTTTTGTGTTCATGAAATTGAACCCATAGTCTAGCATTTGATTTTGAATCCACAAAACTTGCCCACAGCAATTTGCAGCATCAACATATTCTGCCTCTGTAGTAGAAGTAGCCATAATTGTCTGCTTTTTGTATTGCTAAGAAATAAGTCTCCTGCCAAGAAATTGACAACCTCCTGTTGTGGATTTCTTGTCAAGATTTGCTCTAGCATAGTCACTATCTAAGTAGGCTTCCAGGTCAAATGAGGACACTCGAGGATACCAAAGGCCCAGTTTGGGTTTGCCCTTTAGATACCTAAAGATTCTCTTAACAACACTTAGATGGGAGGTCTTTGGAGTGACCTGAAACCTAGAACAATCATAGACTGCAAACATAATATTAGGCCTAGAAGTAGTCAAGTACATTAAAGAACCAATCATGGATATATAAAGATGTGCATCCGCATCACTAGCTTCCTCATCCTTGACTAAAGGCTTCTGGGTCTCAATTGGTGTGCTAGCAGTCTTTACACTGGCAAAATCAAACTTCTTCAGGATTTCTGCAACATACTTATCCTGACTTATAAAAATACCATCTTCTTTCTGTTTGACTTGTAATCTAAGAAAGAAGGTGAGTTCTCCCATATAACTCATCTGAAATCTACTCTTCATTAATGCCTCAAATTTATCACACCAAGATTTCTTTGTAGAACCAAAAATGATATCATCCACATAAACTTGTACTAATATGATATCATGTTTGTTCTTCTTAATGAAAAGTGTCTTGTCAATAGTTCCTCTTCTGTATCTATTCTTCAACAAGAAAGTAGATAAAGTAGCATACCAGGCTCTGGGAGCTTGGTGTAAACCATAGAGAGCTTTCACTACTTTGTAGACCTTCTTAGGATACTTAGGATCTATAAAACCTGGAGGTTGAGACACATAGACCTCCTCATCAATTTTGCCATACAGGAAGGCACTTTTCACATCCATCTGATAGACTATGAATCCCATGTAAGAGGCAAAGGCTAAAAAGATCCTAATGGCTTCAATCCTGGCCACAGGAGCAAAAACCTCATCATAATCTATCCCTTCCTCTTGCCTATGTCCTTGAGAAACTAACCTCACCTTATTCCTAACCACAACTCCTCTCTCATCCTTCTAATTTCTATAAACCCATTTTGTTCCAATTGCCTTCTTCCCATAAGACATATCTACAAGAATCCAAACTTTTTGAATCTTGAACTACAACAATTCATCCTGCATAGCATCAACCCAACTTTCATCTTCAAGTGCTTTAGAGATCTTCTTGGGTTCATTTTGAGACAAGAAATAAGCAAATAAACAATGTTGGAAGTCCTTATGATTATTCCTCCTTTGCTTTTGAACATAACTTACAAAAGCATGAGCTCTAGAACTTTTAGTCGCTTTACTTCTTCTTTGAACTACTGATTGTGGATCTCTAAGAATTAAAGTTGAAGGATGAAAAGAGTTTATCCTTGATGTGGGAATAGGACTGACATTCACAACAGTTTCTAAATTTGTGAAATCAGCCACTGTACCCTCATCATCATAAGATGAATTGATAAAAATACCATTAGTAGGAGTTTTATAAATGTCCTCAAGTGCTGGTATTTCTGAATCATCTTGGTGGTATGTGCTTAATTACACATACCATTTTCCATTCTAAACGATCTTAAACGACTAAAAACGTACCAAAAATACATTGTA